>OMKK01023215.1:2998-18010 GCA_900302305.1 Polymixia japonica
AGAAAAGAAATGTTATACAGCATCAATAAACAATAAAATCAGACGTATTAGAATCTAGTATTCTAAAAGGCTCCTTGAGACAATGTGATCAAGTTACACAGTAAAAAATCAGCGTATTAGAAACTAACATTCTAACAGGCTCCTTAATCTTACGTTTGTTTTCATAGTAATTCAATTTTATGTTACATTTTGCACATTCATTGAATTCAAGAAGATTAGGTAGTGCTATGTATTCAATGATCAATAGCTGTAACCATAGCTTGGTCTCCTTGCTAGAAGCACTGACATTCTGCACTGAGTAAGGTACCTACCCTCACTAATTGTATTTTGAAAAAATGTTTGAGGTCCAGTCACTATTTCATTCAAAGGTCATAAGCAGCCATATTTGTAGTATTCTAGCAGTCTGTTACCTACACAAAGTTTTAGACTTTGCACAAACATGGAGAGGGTCATAATACTCTCAAATAGAAAGGTACGTAACTTAAACAGAAAGGATTGCACGTCTACACATACTTTGTGAAATTTTAGTCTCGTCATATTTTAGTCAGATGAATATGCTGAATTAATTTGTCATTGTCATCATTCCTGTTAAGCATTTTCATTATATTTTCGTCTTCGTCATCAACAAAAAGCACTTTGTCAATGTATATTTTCGTCATTTTTTCGTAGACGAAATGAACACTGCTGTAGAGTGAATTCTAAAGGCCGGGATTTACTTCAGTGAAAGTATTTTGTGCAACGCGCTACTATGAGTGTAGACTTTAGAGTATTAACTTATTGTAGAATTCAGTAGACATATTATATGTACGTGTGTGATAAACAGAGCTGGTTACTGAAGATATCAGGCTGCAGCTTGTGGCGCTCGATCATGACGTATCACGAAAATAAAACTCAATGTTCTACCAATCTGATTGACTTAAAAATAATCTGTCTCTGGAAAAAATGCTTGCACAATACAAAGAACACATTGAGCCAAGTGTGACAAAAAAAATCGTAAAACTTGAATGGAAGTCTATGGAGAATTTTACTGGATGGAATTGGTCCGGTACTTCCGGCTGCAGTACCTAGAGGCTCAGAGGCAAAACCTTTCCCCCTTGGTGCAGACAGCTATGTGAACGGCGGAGGAGGCTAAAAAATATTGTTGTGGCAATCGTACAACTCGTATAATATCGCTTAATTAACCAGTGGTAGTCGGTCTAGGAGCCAGAAAGCTAAAATCAGATTAGAGTTAATTGCTAATAAATTAATATCAGGAATACAGTTCGTCCTTGTGTTTTAAAGCTGCTATGTGTGCTATTCTGACTCGGACTACTCTAGTGAAGGGGAATTACAACAAGCTGTTACAGTTCAAAACAAGCTTGACTTCTCCCCTCCCCTGCAGGACCTCTCCGTCACACCCCTGTCCATCAAAAAAAACACACGCTACAGGAGACCAGAGTTTCGGGCTCCTTTTTCTTAAAAGTACCATCTAAAGCACTTCTGGATATGGACGATGAAGAACCGGTGATTCAGCCCCATTGAGGTTGTAACCAAGAAGGGAATAAGAAAGTTTTTTTGTTGTAGATTAAAAGAACGCGCCTCAGACAGCGTCGCTTCTCGGTGCTGTGCCGTCAGAGCCTCACAAAGGGAAAAGGGATTCCTCCTCCTAGCCGACAGCAGCCTGAGCCAAAACACCCAGATGCTTGTTTAATGCCGCGCTGGCTCACGGTCCGTTGTAAATTGAACATGGGAGCATAATTCTGGGTGTCTGTTTGTTGTGTTCAAACACCGGTGAACATTCTGCCTGTGTCGCTTCATCGACGCTCCCCCACTTGTGAGTGAATATCCCATCCCACCCCTCCATCCTGCAGAATTATGTGAAGGATAACCACAAACTGAACAAAACACATCTGTTCCAGTAAATGATGAATTGGATAAAGTTAGCATTGCTAGTATTGCTGTCACTCTGTGGCTTCCATTATAACTGTGGGGTGCTATGCTACAATCCTAGTTGTTTAATGTTTAACTTCACCATTATCACTGCTTTGAAAAAGGTTTGCTGGCGAGTTGCTAGGAAACCAAAAAGTCTCCCAAGACTGAGCTGTTATTTTCTGAAAACTACGTCAGATTTTTCACACCTCTAAGAATAAGTGCAGTGCTCACTAGCTGCGTTGTTAGATGAAAAAGATGAGGAATCATGCCCAAGGAGGGATTTTAAATCTTTTTTATTCAAATTATTTAGCTCTTTCAAGGACATGTAGTTTGGTTTTGAGCTTGACCCCCAGATGATCTTCTTTCTCTAAGAGTGAGATGTAACACACATCAGAAATGTCAGATGTTTACAGTATTGATCACGGTCCTGAGGGCAGAGAGATGGTTTCCAGGGGGTAGATCTCTGTCATCAAACATGCCGAGGAGTCTGTTCATTTCTCTCCTTTGAGGCAGAGGGCTAGAGGAAGACAGCACAATATAAATGGAAAATATAGTGCTAAGGAAATATTTATACTTATACCATGAAGTAATTGAAAAAAGAATACATTTTCTGTCTCTTCAATTGTCCATACTGTTTTTCTTTGTGAGGTGCATTTGCAAGTATTTTAGATTATTTTAGATTTTAGTTCTGCAATAAAAGGCTTGTCCACTCACTGGTAAAACAGGGTGTAGTTCAAGAACAAAATGACACTTACCCCATGGCAGTTGAAAAGGTATAAATTAATATTATGGATAGCTGTGAGGTGGCCAATCAATGAAAACAATGGGTATTGATGAGAGGTGAACATGTTATAAAACAACATTTACACACAAACATTGAACTGTCTTAAAAGAAGTAGTGATTTTTTTCCCCAGACATATCTCTTTGTCTTGACTCCTTTTATGAATCCTTAAGTCAGTTGCTAAGATGTACAGCTCTAAATAGCCCAGCTGGTAGCTGATTGTATAGGTAATGGTTGAATGTAATCCTTGGAGGCAATGTTCATTGTGGCTTGGCTGATATTTTGTTTAGATACTTATTGGGACAAAATTCATTATTACACTTTAAGATATGTTTTTTTTTGTCAGAAATGCAAACTCAGTGTTTCAGAAGTGATAAAAAAAAACCCTCTGCCTTGAGCATCTTAGCCATGATCCAAACAAATTGCAAAGTGCTTCTCACCAGCTGACAACCAACAGAGCACAAAAGCCACCTTGTGTCCCACTAGAGTAGTTGTCACAGCAGGTGACAGCTTGACACCAAGGTGTTCTCTCTTTCAGGCTAGCAAACTTTGTCGCTTGTTGAACTCCTGATTCGTCATCATCTGACTTTGGGTGACCTCTGCCTCTTTTCAAATTATCCACAAAATTGTGGATAATGACAATTTCACAGAAAACATCCAGAGCCACCATGTGCCCTGCACTTCAACATGAAAAGAAGCAGGCATCTACTCAAAATAATAACAGCCAGACAGCTGGAGCACATGAAAGCCAAGTTGGGTCCTCAAAGGCCAGAGAAAGGTGTCTGAGTCAATGGACCCCTTTGCCCTCAGAAACAAGCTTTCTAGTGGCCTAGACCAGCTTTGATCATCCACAGGAAAAGTAAAGCCAAGCTAGAGAGATGCATTAGAGACATAGCGGTTGCAATCTCTAGGTTTTTATTATGTCGCTAATACATTAGCTTCCATTCTATGGGCTCTGTGTGTTGTACTACCTTACATTAAATGAAGTTCCACGGCAGAAAACTTGAATAAAACTTCAAAGTACCAAGAAGGCAACTATGCCTGTCACATTAATGGATAATTCTGGCCATATTGGACCTGCCCCTGATTCCCCTATCTTTTCCTATCATACCGATAGGCTCTGACCAAAATGTAATCAATAGCTTTGTTATAGCGGTACTTGCAGGCTCAGTTGGCTGTGATTGCTCATCTTTAATACAAGCCTACGGGGCACCCATAAACTCCAAAAAACTCATCCCCAAATCACCCAAAACATGTCCTTTTAAAAATGGTGAGGCTCATGATTTGCCTGTTTTGATGCTAGTTTGGCCATTGCTTCATCACTTCCTTGTTTCTTTTTGCTGTCTGTAGGTACACATGTACAGATACAACGGCTAAGATAGCATCAAAACTGTAGGAGACAGGAAGAGTCTATAAGGTACAAGGGACCCCCCATAAAATAGAGAAGTCCTGTTGTGTTTATCGCTTAAAACCCAAAATGCCACGTCCAGCATCTTCTACGTTATCTGACAAGTGTGGGATGGGCAGTCATGGTGGATCTTTTTGTGTGTCGCTGGCTGGCTCGTGTGAATAACTCTGAATAATTCAGTAAAGAAAGTACTTTCTGTTCATCATGAAATTTGTAGCTTGTACTTGCTAATCCCCCTTCAACCAATTCAAGCACTGAGTTTGAATACAAAGTCACAGATACTAAAAGATGCTCTGAATGTGTGCAAAATTGTTACTGAGGTTGAATGTCACCCTTCCACACGGTTGTAGCACCAAATTTTGTTAATACACATTAAGTCTGCAGATTTTAAAAATATGTTAAAAAACATTTAACTATTAAATGTTTCACAATAATCTCAAAGGAATGAGGGTAATACATGGGCTACTAGACCTAGGCATTATACAGGTGCCATTGGCTCCTTTTCTGCTGTCGCCATGGAGACCCCTTATGTCCTAGTTTTATTCGCTTGCCCTCTCTAACACATAAACATGCATAGAGTGTACCATTCCACAAAGTGTGCAAACCCCCGTTTATACATTATGACTTACGTGCTACTGCCATAAAACTGTTAAGGGGCGGAATACATGATCTCTTAAAAATCACTTAGTCATAAAGCCATGTGTTCGGGAGGGGACTACAGACTACAAAGCTATTCAGATGTTCATTGTAACTGTACCTCCTTGCTGTACTTAGCAGCACTTAGGAGAGGGTTGATAAAATCCTTTTGAGTGAAAACCTTTTTTGACAAAAAACAAATCCCCAAATGAAACATAAAGCAAATGAGAGGCATGCAGGTATTTTGATTCCATTACCTAAAAATTTAAATTGTTACACCTCTAGCTTGTACACTGTACTACATGGTACAGGAAATTAAATAATGACGCTGATGAGCATATTGCCCATGAATAATTAGTTAAGAAAGGATAGAAAGAAGTAGAAGGGAATGACTTAAAATGGGTCATTGTTTTGGTTTCATAATAGGGGCATACCTTGAACATAGTTTGCCTCCTGGTGTTTTACTGTGGTGTCCCCTTTCTATTTTTGTGAACCCAGCGAAACAAATGTGAATTTGTTTCCTAGACATCAATTTATATTTTCTATTTAATCTCTTTGTGTTATCCATCTTCCCTAGTCATGCTCTCTGGCCCTATAGGCTCCCTGGGCACCGTGTGGTTCAGGCATGTGTATGAATAACAATCACCTAACCTCAGGTAACTCCTAGAGCATTCCCTCCAGTGTGTGAAAACCACTGTCTAAACCATTGTTTGGAATCGAGGCAGGACGAGATTTGAATCAGCCTCGGACAAGATGGAACCCTCTCTCAAATGGCGGTCTGCCAACCAAGCGCACAGTTATCTTCGCTGCTCTGGCAGTTGCACAGCAGACAGGACACCTGTCAACATCCATCATGATCATATGTGGCCTAAACTGGTCTAGTCTATGAACAATGTTTTTATAAAGTGACTAGTACAGATGCAATGACAAAATGGACACAGCCTGACCGAGCGTGGTGTATGTAGCAGCGTGGGTCTACCACATGGGCATAAGCATTGGTTTCACGACATCGATTGTTATAAAGCATTGTCCAGTAGCTCTTGTGTTTCCATATTTGATACACTGGGCTTTGTCCTTTGAAGGATACATGAAGAGGTGACAGCAAGGGTAAGAGGAAAACTGATATACTGTATACGCTCTTTGGAAGAGACCCCATCAACTAAATCTTCCTTTTCCCGTCCATTCAACAGCTCTGGCAGCTTAGTACTGCCTACGTAAGTGTTTTAAGAATATGCGAGAGAAGCGAAAAACTGAAGTGGTTGATCCAACAAGAAAATGCTGTTAGAACATACTGAATAGAGAAGACATTTGTCTGTGTATGTACTGATTTATATGTATATGGGCGTTTTAGGTCCCATCAATGAAAGACGAATAAGAATGCACACAGACTTAAAAAAAGGACGCACTGTAAACTCTTAAGAACTCTCGTAAATGGCCACCCACACATCAATGCGCGAAAGCAGTAGTTCTTTGTCTATAAGTGCAGAGTTTACAGGCAATTTCTACACCAGAGTGTGCTTCTGATTGCATCAGATAATCAGAGATCTGCATCTCAGAGCTCCCATCTCTAAAGTTTCTTGTCCTTGTTTGTGAGTCACCCCTAAAGTACCTTGAGACAGGGAGTAAACAAGCCTGCCTGTGTTCATCAAGGTAATCTTGTTTGCTCAGAGGGCAGTGTCTATGGAGGACAGCACACTGCCACGGGGATAAAGGCCTACCCTGGAGACACTGATATCTGCCTTCATTTCTTCAAAGGAGATGAGAAGGAGCGGCCTTGGAGCCGAGCGGAATGTGCACAAGACGTATGCAATGTCGTTGGAGATCAAGGGTGCCTGCCATGGCTCCTGTGCAGCGTAAACACTGTGGGCGGCGCCGGGGAAACTTCAGTGTTCAAATAAAATAAAAATGACACCAAAGAAAAAAGAGAGTTGTTCAATGTATTTTCAAAGACGGCTGGAAGTCAGGGTGTCTGGTGAAACGGGAAGTTCACCTTGGAACACTTCTGGGCTTGTTTTTCCACCCCTACCTGGGGTTTAGTATGCATCTTTTTTTTTTAAGTCGGTTGCTTGCTTTTTTAGGTTTTCGTTTCTTTGAAATTATATAAAATGCACTCAAAACTATATAGACAGTGTCATTAACCGTGATGTATGTTTCGGCAATAAATTTACAACTGCCTGGGGTACATACAAAAAACTAGGTAGGTGTGGAAATGAAAGTTGAATGTCCAGAAGTGTTATAAAGTTTAATGTGGGAGTCCTCTGGCAATTTGCAGTTCTAGTATAGTTAACATAAATAACACGGCCTATGAGAAAACCTATTTCAAGTACATGTACAATTGCAGTACTGCAGTCAAGAATTACAGAATTGCAGTCAAGTTATTAACTTTTTTTTAATCTGATTTCATCTAACCTGTTCACTGTGGAAAAATGAAAAATGACTGCTGCTGTATGAGGGGAGTTTACAATTTAAAGTGATCTCATGGATTCATAATTACTCTCCCGGTGAGCAGCCATCAGAAGCAGAAGGAGCGGAGAGCAAATGTGTCACAACAGGGTAACTAATCCACCAATGCCACAGCTGCTGCAGTGATTGCCTTTTAACCAGGTGCAGCGTGTCACCACCCAAGACACACTCAACCTCCACAACATCAGGGAGTGTTGGGGGGGGTTAGCTGGGTGGTGGGGGTGGGGGTCTAACAGTTACATGGGAAGCTTGAATGTGTTTTCTTGAAAATAGAAGGGTAAAATGAAGACTAAGACTAAGTCCTTTTCATTTCTCATCCGTTCCACTGTTGGACTTCACTCTCTGCACCATGTAACATTTATATTTCACTGATGCCTGGTGCTTTACTTGGACTGAGTGCAGGGCAGAATAAAGCCTTATTAAGGAAAGCAGAGAAAAGGGCTCCTGGCTGACAGCTTACAGAGTTAGCATTTGCCAGATAGACAGGCAGTCTCTCCAGGAAGTCCTTGAGAAATGAGTGAAAGTGCAGCGTGCTCCATCTATAAGAGCACGTACTGGGATGAGATTGTGAAAACCTCAGCGGGGCTCGTGTTACAGAAAGAATATTGTTCAGGGATGATCCATGTTAAAAACACATTTCAACATGTCTGCATCAAAGCCTTGGGAGAATATATTTGATGGATGTATTGTTCTCAGTTTCTGCTGAATTACCCAATTTCCATCCCAATAATCCCTCCTGTTTTTCAAAGGAAAGTGGATGGCCAGCCCTCCAAAGAGACCAACTCTACTGTTTTCATGACAGCATACAGCTTACAGAGATGGCCAAATGAGTAGAAAGAGGCAACAATAAGACAAGGGGTTGTGTGGCGTTTAGCCGTTAAGATGTCACAAGCTAGCACTTTGATCTGAACTTGACTTCCACTCATTGCTATCAGAATCGGTTTTACATTGTAGACGCGGCATAGAAAATAACCTTAGCCAATAGAAATCCCTCATTCGTCAGTGCAAGTGTTGCAGAATAGTCTTCCTTGGAGCAGATGGTGAGCCTGGTGGAGCTCCATCCGCATAGAGATTTGCCTTATGTACAGTACAGTGGAGAAGGGTGGCAGCGAAGCATGCTGGGAAACAGTTGCTGAGCGTTTCAGTGGTAATAGCCACATGGCATGTCTAAGACCGAG
Source organism: Polymixia japonica (assembly GCA_900302305.1). Classification (NCBI taxonomy): domain Eukaryota; kingdom Metazoa; phylum Chordata; class Actinopteri; order Polymixiiformes; family Polymixiidae; genus Polymixia; species Polymixia japonica. The sequence continues at coordinate 11,377 of OMKK01023215.1, forward strand.
GAATTCAGCTTTCCCCTTCTCATTCAGAATAACCTTTCTAATATTTACTTGCCATTGGGCCATTTGCTCTTGTTCTGGGGATCGTGCTTTAATGTGCTTTCACATTAAACCTAATACATTCAGACTTTCAAGATTTCAGTCAAATGCATTTCTATACTTTTTCTCTTTTCTATTCTAGAGTACCACTTTCTAATTGCACTTTCATTTGTTGATGCTGTATTAATATTCCAGAGACAGGATTCTTTATAAATGTATTTTTCTTTTAAGTGCAGTTTTATCTCTTACACTCCATATTGTTGGCTCTTTATAAACTCCTTTCAAGTGTATTGTATTGTTGGACAAGTCGTTTCATCCACCTAATGCCTGAAATGTAGCTGTTGATGTTTTCCTCATCCCCAGTTACTGTATAACAGTTATCAGAGAAAGGAGCACAGAGACACAGCAGAAGAGTCAGTTGTATGCTGCTTCACCCGAGTCGTATCGTGTATATTCTGGTCCCTTGGCTGTGGAGATCATGCTACTATTAAAAGGCCCATCGTCCTATGGACTGTAGTACAGTATGTAGCAAGGGTTCACGTTTGACATGGTGATGACACAGTGCATTGGTCTGGTCATTACACCAGTTGACGTATCTGGGGCTTGGCTTTCTGCCTCGCTGCCTGTCAAAGAGGAAAACGCTCTTTTGATTGGCAGGTTAAACTCTTCAAGGTCACCGTGCTCCACGGCTCACCCTCTCAGTGTAGATTACTGTAGTAATATCTCTCCTGTCGAGTGCCACCAATCCCCCATGGCTGGTTCTCAGTCTACACACAGATCCAAAGATTGCTTCCTCACTATGCTATATAAGCTGCTACACAGTTGAACATGGAGATTGTATGTTGCACTGGCCATGGCTGGAATACCAAGAGAAATAAACGTCATTTTCTCTAATCTATCAGAGCTGGAGTGGAAGAGGAGTCAGGATTGCAGCGCCAACTGCATCCTTCAGAAAGTGGCCAAGGTTGGGTCGCATTCATCACAGGGCAACCACATGAGTTGCATCCCTTAAAGCTGCGATGTGCGTTATTCTGCCTCTACCGATAGCGAAGGGGAATTACAACAACAAGCCGTTACAGTTCAAAACAAGTTCACACGCTACAGGTGCCCAGATTATTGGGAGGAGTTTATTGTCGGGACGGCAACGTAAACATAGTTTAGAAAAGAGGGAATATCAACAAACTGATTGACCTGCAGTGGCAGACATTTTTTGCGAAGATCAGATATTTTAACATAAAATAGCATAGAAAATTCACACATATCGGTAGTGCAACAGTTGGTCTTTGCCCGAGATCCCGTCCAAGCTGTCTGTGTTAAAAGTGAATAAATGATACAAAACGGGGGAAGGAGACTTTAAGATTTACACGTGTGTAGTGGAGCAGAGAGAGAGAGAGACTAAGACTAGGCAAGTCAAAGAGAATGACAAAGAGCTGGACAGACAGATCCAGACAGAGTGATATTTAGAAGAGACACGGTTATTGTGAGTCCAAGCGCAGGGCAAAGTGATAAAAGCAATAAAAATAACGCGCAGAGGGACGAGAGGGGAAAATGTGAAAACTAAGCAGCGGGGAAACGGGAACTCTGTCCTCCGAAGCCTCACAAAAGGGACTCGTGCAGATGGCTGTTGCAAGTCACAAAGGCAAACGCTCAATTTGCTAGCGATCGATATACTCGCGTTGACGTGCCCATTGTGCTCCGATCGCGCTGTTTGTTTATGCACGCATATTTAGCAGTGCATCTCCGCCGGTGACACATCGTTGGTTCGCGCGCAGCGCTGTGACGCACCTTCTTGTCACCACAGCCTGTGATCTGTATGTGATTTACATGTGAGAACAGCTGGAAATGAACTGGGGAGCGCGAAGCTGTTCAGAACAGTCCCTCGCGGTGCCAGTATGGATCATTCACACGGCCTGCCGACATATAAGGGCTACGTGACGTGTAAGGAAAAGAAATCACACACGTGCGCGGACGCACACACACACACACACACACACACACACACACACACAGTCACGCAGGCACAAGATATACTGTATGTATATTGGTAGTTTGTAAATTGTGTTAGATTTCATTCAGCACACAGTATGTCTTGAATCGTTTTCATTACCGTGACCTTTACCTCTTAAAAAATGCTTTGGAAATGTCATGCTGCTGCACTAAGCTGATTCTTTTTTATATATATATAATAATAAAGTGCTATTGATTGAAATTGGAGTGGCATTGCAAGTATTGCCTAATTTGTTACAGTACCTTTTATTGTGATGGGCATATTGTCTATTGTTGTGACTGTTGGCAAATAAAAGCCAATATGATGCGTTTCAATGTGTTTAGATTTATGTAATATGGAATTTATTTAACATTTCACTTTCCATGATAATTTTGTATTCCGATAAGCCATGAGAGGAACATGAGTGTTTCCATGACTTTTACATCCAAGCAGGCATTCCAACCAATCTGTTGATTTTTAGATTAGAAAGATTCAAGGTCAACCCTCTGTAAAGGTAAAGCTTCATGCTAGATAAAGTACCAGCAAGCTGAGGCGAATAAGGTGCAGCGTAGGTAGTGACTAAAAATAGTAGCCAGACCCCTGCATTCTCCATCGACGCCATGCTGGAAACCTCAGCAGCGGGCAGCATCTGTTGGGAGGAGATCCCCAGCTGCTCTCTGTCCCGCTAGTCCAATACATGGCTGGCCTCCACTGGCCTTCTTGTGAACATGGCCAATCACCTGTGAAAACAGTCCATCGATAATGGATATCTGCCACCCCACCACCGACACGCACAGATTACTGAGCTGATGGAAAAATCAACAGGGGCAAATGACCTGGGCTTACTTAACCGTGTCTAGTTCCTGGATACAGTTGTTTGAGCCCATTGTGCACACTGATTATTCTGAGATTTGAAATGCAAAGTAGGTTTGTGGTCTTTGGCTTGTGTACCTGTGGTCTTAGGAGACTTTCTTTCCTTTTAACAGCCAGACGCTCTTAGATCCTTTAATGCCGAACACCTCTAAATCAATATACATTTGGCCCTGGGCCAAAGACATTTTGGCCATGTGGACAACTTCATCTGAGATTGTCTTCTATTTTTACATTTAGTCCTGAATGCTTGCTTCACTGTCTAGTATAGTTGAAAAATAAAACCATGGATCCTCTGGAACACATCAAGGACACCCATGGTACCTGTAGTCTACTGTATGTTAATACTGTTGTTTATGAACTTATCCTAACATGCTCTCTTTCCTGTCTTTTCATGTTTGTATTTCCTCCAGGTCTGAGCGACGGCTGCCAAGCGTGCTGTGAGCTTTTCAAGAGTCATTGCAGGAGGCTTTGTATAACTCTAGGAGGTTAGTCTTTGCTCCTTCTTCTGAAGAAATACTAAAGCAAACAACCATCATTTTTCTTTTGAAACATTCAATGTTAAGGAGATCAAGGGTGCGAATTTTGAGTCATATTCTTTCAAACAAATGCCAGATGGGGGATTTTAAAGGGATGGGAGATGCTATCGTAAATAACAGTATAAAGAGTAAAGAAGAAAGTGGATAAAACACAACATGTTGATGAAAGTTGATTGAAAGCATTTGAAGAGTAACCATACAGCATTTCCATCGATGTCTTGCTGGGTTATTTCTTTGTCCATTTAAAAAAGAACACTCTTTGGTTCCATTCCAACTATTAGAAACATGTACAAACAGGGTCTTCAAATGGCGGACACAACTCGGTCAACTTTCTACACGATGAACTGCTGCAAGTTCTGCTGGTTAGCTTGTTACTATTTGGCTGGCATTGTAAACATTTAAATGCTCTGCCGCACCCCCCTCAACCCATAGGGTCCTCTTAAAGGGGACATATTATGCTTTTTACATTTATAACGTTACAATGTTCATATTAAACGTGCCCAACGTGTCAAATAATGAGTTAAATGAATGATAAAGTAATCCCTGTGAGCAAAAAGCTCAGGCTTCAAGACTGCTCTGAACGCTAGGTTTCAAATGTTTTTTTCTACTTTCTGCACGAGCTGACATCAGGGACAGATTTCTTTATATGGTCATTCTACTCCAGGCAGTAACAAAAGTTCTGTGGTCAAAGACAATGAGGGAAAGATGATGCATGCACATCTTTATAACAAAACTTTTTTAAGTAATAATCAATCAACTATAACCCACAGTGCAGGGAGATACTATACAGTCATTTGGCGACAGCAGAATAACATTTTAGTAGTTACATTACCTTTGTTATTTCCTGACAGCAGACGTTTTCCATTTCAGCATTCGGCATTTTAGCACATTTCCCAAACAGAGACTGCTGTAAGCTTTGTTGCTGCAGATAGTGCTGTCCACAATGTTCCAAATCAGATTCAGGCTTGAACATGGTTGGATTTGAGAAGCTGCCAATTTCCAATCACGAATGAAATTATATGTTACTTAGTAGGGTTACAGTTTCGCTGTACCAAGGAACAAGAATTGTACACGTAATCAATCAACTATGGAAATAGTCCATTGACAAGTGTAGCCATTCACGTCCATGTGTTGTCATGGTGTAACCATCGCTCCCTTATGGGCGGAATTCTTTTAATAATGTTATTTTGATTCAATTGTAAGGGGCAGAGGTTATTCTGGTCGCTCTGCTCGTGAAGAGCAGAGCCACAAACATACTGTATACATAAACCTGTTGTTGAACAAGCTCAATTATCGGGGAAATAGGAAACAAGATGAATCATGTGTCCTCTGGGAATCAGATGGCAACCATTCCTCATGCTGAATACTAAGTACAAGAGAAGGGGGACTTGGGACATTTGTTTATTAATATCAGCACATAACCACATGAATTTTGATATGGCAATACAGTGAAGAACATTATTACAACAGGCAGTTCCAGTCTAGCAATACAATTGGTTAAAATGTGTTCAAACTGTGCTTTATCAGAAATCAAATTACTTGTCATGCTCACTGTTATGATAAACAGCGAGCTAGTATGGAGTACTTATGTTTTTTAAATTTTTTTGCACACTATTTTGAAGAAAAATAGTCACCTATCACATACCCCCCTCATAGATGCCCGTCTAACGTAATTACGATACTACGATAATATTTTTAGATTACAGGTGTGTGATTATGATTTGTTGAAAACAGTTGGAGGCCTGGTAGCATTGCCAGCCCTTCTAGCTCTCCTAAATGATCTTTGCAAGCTGCATGTCAACATTCCAAAGCATTCTGACACTAGTTGAGAGAAATGCAAGATCAATGTTAGAATGCAATAATGGTCCAAAACACCTTGATCTGATGTTATTTCGCCAGGCCTCCGTGAGCAAGGAACTGCGTGGCTAGTTTCTCCACCTAACAACACCTTGCCCCACCTTAGGGAGCCTATCAATCGAAAATATTGCAGTGCAAAAGTCCACTGTAGCTGAGTGTACTCGTCACTGATCCACCTCAGTTTGCGTAAATATGACAAATGCAGAGTCTTTACTTGCTTTTTCACATTGAGGGCGATTAGAATGATCAAAATACACATTTTCCATTATAGCCAAGCAGAGACTTAATTTATACTGATGGATGCTTGTGCTTTTTGATATAACCTGCTCGGATAATTTGCACTCTTGCCATGGATTCATACCTCCACAATACTTGCTTTGCTGTCAAGAACTATTCTCTCAATGCACACTTCTATGTTGAAGTCTGCATCCAACCACGGATGCTGGTTCAGGCAGGGTTCAGTGGCTATTTACTGAGGAATTGTGAGTGATTCTGGCCTTGTTAAATCCTATTTTGTTTTGTGAGCGTGGAGCTCAGCCTCCTCAAGGCGTGCGAAGGTAGAGGACAAAGCCGGTGTGCTGACTGGGGACCCAAAGAGCAGGCCAATTTTTCATCCTTATTGCCTGTGACATATCTAAAGTGGCAGAGCGCCGTCCGTGGAGAGACAGAGGAAGAGAAAGAGAAAGAGAGAGAGAGGCGCGCGGCTCGGATGAACGGGGAGGAGCGTGCCTCCGCTTCCCCCCGTCCCGTAGACCCGAACAGAGCCCCCAATCTTCCTCGCTAAAACAATGCAATCCGCCACCGTCCATTAGGGCAGACGAGGTTAAACTAGAGGAGTCCGGGGGTTCCTCTGACTTACTCTGCCTTTGGCCCGGTAGTTTAGTCAGACAGTAAGTGCAGGTTTGGGGCTAACAAACAAAGCATGAACACTGCTCTATAGTCTAGCTTGCTCCACGACACTGGCTTAATGAAGATATTACACAACCTTATTTCAGCCTTCCCAAGTCCTCTGCGCCTTCCTCTGTCATTATAACTTCATACAGGCTTTGTCTCCTAAAGATGGTAGAACGAAAGACTACGCCAGGAAAATTAGGAGATCATTTTGATTCAAAGAACATGACAAGTCATATTATATACATCATCCCCCTGGCAATGGTTCTGAATTGAGTGAATTAGAATGGGAAAGACGGGTCCTGTCACATGCAGGCAGTGCGGTGATGGACGGCTGTCAAGGGCATTGTCAAGGTGACTACTAGGAGCGGGCAGAGGAGAATTGTTGGGAGGGGGTGGGACATAAGAGGAGAGGCAGCGTGACTGGGAAATATTTTTTTCTGAGAGGGAGGGA
>OMKK01023229.1:2910-17641 GCA_900302305.1 Polymixia japonica
TGCTTGTTTGTTCACAGTGTGGTTGCTTGTGTGTCTGCATGTGATTGGGAGAGAGAGAGGATTGATGGAGGGGGAGGGGAGGTCAAAACACGCATCGCACGAACAGACGCAGAGATTTATGGTTATCCTCCTGGGGTTGGATGATCAAAGAAAGATGTTGAACTTGTCTTGCTCTGAACTACCGTGGAGCTGCTGCTCTCAGCTCATTCTCAACAGTCTCCTCTCTTAACCTTGCTTTGTTCCACAGCAGTGGTGCATCCAGCTGCAACAACCTGACTGCCCCCCTCTGGAAACATAAAGCATTGCATTGTGTTCATCTTCATCAAGTCTTTCCATGCTTGCATTATGTATTGGGTTTGGTCTCACGGTCAGCAGTAACTGATTGGCCATTCAAGTCTTGTGTCTGTGCCATTTAATAAGTTGTAAGAGAGCAATTTACTGTACAGCAAGGTCATGCTGCAGCTTTTGGAGGGGAAAAATAATGGAATAATGCATCTTTCTTTACAAAATACCAATTTCCAAGAACCTAGAGTTCATCCCAATTTCTACGTGGCAATAATTTTATCCGTTACAACTGAATGAGAAAAAAAACAATGCCCCTGTTATAAAAAAACAAAACAAAAACAAATTCAGCGAAAGGCAAAAACTTATTTTGAAATGGTCTTGTTTCAAAGTGATTGACATTTTGGAATGGCTCCCATGGTTACCTCAGATTTCCAGTTAAAGCTCCAAAGCAAGGCTACAATATACCCCTGCAACTCAAACCCTGGTTTAGGTGACCATATTGTCTGTCCTCCCTCCCCCTGCTCTCATCCTATGAGCAGAAGAGATGTTAGATGTGCGTAATCGTGCCGTATTAGTAGTGTATTATTGTGCTGTAGCCAAAGGAAGTGGAAGTGAGGTCAGGAAACTCGAAGGGATCAAAGTTTCTCTGAGGTTAATGCATCATCCTTCTTTCTGGCTAAGAGATCCAAATCAGATTAAAAAAAAGTCCCAATGAATGATTCATTTGTAACTCGCATAACTCCAGCCAGGGCATTTTCTCTGTGTGTGTGTGTGTGTGTGTGTGTGAACTTGCATTGTGTATATCCATGCCTGTGTGCGGTCATGCATGCCAGTATGAGCATGATTGTTTGCGTGTATATATTTGAGCGTGCACGCGCGCGTAAACAACACGGCCAGGGCTACGGGGGCCTAGTAATCTGTAGACGACATGCCATCTCATGAGCAGCTTGGGCCATTCTCCTCTCAGCCCTATTGCACAATCTTCCATGTGTGGATCAGGGCCCAAATCTGATCTCAGAGCACGCTGTGACCCCTACAACCTCCTCAAATAACCCTACATCACCCTGCCCCTGCTACACATCACAACACAACCCACTTTTTTTTCTTTCTTTTTTTTTTTAATTCAAACACAGTTTTCAAAATGACATTCTGTATATAAAACTGAGTGAAATTGAAGCAATGTATTTTCTTTTGGCCTCTGAAAGCAAGTTGAGCCTCTGTAGACAGCTGGTTTTCTCAACAACTAAGCTAACCTAAGAGTAGGTTTTCATGGTACTTGGCTTCCTCGTAGCTCACTCTTGAATCCACATTTGTCAATTAAGCAAACTCATCTTCATTGCCTCAGGAAGTTGTCCATATCCCATCCCCTCTGCAGGTCTTTACATTGCAGATGTCCCTGACCTCCAGGTAGTGGTACAGTATGTTAGCGCTACACATGATACACCTGAACATGCACCTGTGTAAATAGGAAGTAACTAGTACACTACAAGCATTCCAATTCAGCAGTAATAATATTTGCACACAAAACCCTGGCATCTTTTTTCTGCCTGGGCTACTTATTATGTTGATAGATGGATGGTGCTATTTATACCTTGGCCATGGCTCTCATGAAGGAGCCTCCCTCGCTCGCTCTCTCTCAGCTGCAAGGCTGCTGACTCCAGGCTGAATTCTGCCTTAATGCCCAAGCCACAGAAAGGGAAACAGATGGGTAACAAGGTCAGAGCCTACGTACTTGTGACTTCCAGACAAATCACAGACATACCGTCGACCGCGCTGAGTCAGGACGTTGGACTCAGGTGAAGTGAATTAAGATGGATTAAGATGGCTTACTGTAACAGAGAGGAAAGTTGGTGAGAGCGTTACTGGCCTTTGATGTGAAGGCTAAATATTTAATAAAGCTATGGGGAGTTATCTGAAATAAAGAATGAAGGTAACGTACACCTTCAGGGGCTATAGTCATGCTCAGTCTATCCCTACAGATGTCTCTTTGATTCCTTCGAGTCATTTGATTCTTGAGACCTACTGGAGAGACAAGTAAGATGCCACACTGTCACATCCACACTGTCACAAAGGAAGGAAGTGCATCACCTGCTTCAAAGTTCTCACGACGCTCTCTCCTAGACTGTCAAATGGAATCTTAGTTCATTTGATGAAGTCCCCTACGGACTGAGCAGGAACGAAGTTCTCTTTAGTTTCAACAGAACTGTACAGGTCTCAATCACAATCCTTATTTGATCACGACTTCACTTGCAATAAGTTTGATCTACTTATTGTTCAGTTGTTAAACAAGAATTTTATCTTTAGTGATTTCATTTTCTACTTAAAAAATTCTTTCTTCCCCTATCTTGAGAGACATGGCTGAATTTCAATTAAATGTACTAATTATTATTACCCTTGCTACTCTTAATTCTATTACATCGCAAAAATAACCTTACTTTTGAATAACCTTTGTGAACCATTTGCAAATCTAGTGACAATCTTTAGATTTATTTTTTTTATTTTTAAAAATCAAAAAATGGTTTAACTTCTCATCAAGATGCAGAGATTTCAAATTAAGATTAAGAAAATCCACACCAAAGCCCTTACTTTAACAAGCTTTATTTAACAAAAGATATTGCCTTTCTTGGACAGCTTAATAATTACTTTCCCCCACTTTAATACTTAGTACATCTTATCAAACACACAGGCACGCAAGTGCTATACTGCCGCTTATTGGCCTATATGTTTTTGAAATCAAGTGTTATTCTATATCCCTGTAGTTCTGTTATAGAGCAAGCACTGCATTTTTCACAATATCTTTCACAGTTGAAAAAAACCCAAAAACAAAACCCGTCGATCACGCAACATGGAAAAAGTACACGACAGTACAAGTTTGGCAAATAATAATCTGTTCAGTGCATTATGTGCATGGACGTACATACATTCATCTTCACCCATTCCATCGTTAGCTGCCTCAGTACTCGGCCACAGGGCTGTCTGCTGGATCCGTGTTGTGGGACAGCATGTAGTTGTCCATGTCGATGGACGGGCAGTTGTGGATGGAGTAGCGCAGGCGCTCTGCTAGGAGGGCCTGGCTGGTGTAAGGGGGTAGGCGCAGCAGGAAGAAGCAGGTCTGAGCGGTAGGGAGACCGTTGACAGGCTGGGGAGTAAAACGGCAGTTAGAAAGCCCCCTTGATTGATCACACCGATTAGCGCAGTAGATTCTGTCCTATGAATTCTATGAAGTCTTTTTTTAAACCTACAGTTTTGAAACAAAATCTAATGTTCCGTCGATATCACAAACGTCTGCTGCGGGAGAGAATTTCCGGCAAGGTCTCTGCAGACTGTATGCAAATTAAGTATTTTTAAACTCGCTTGCTACTTTTAACCTGGTCATTGCTTAACAGATGACACGGAGGACCTCGGGTCTTACCCCGTCCACCTTGATGATCTGGAACTTCTGGGTGATGTCGGCCGGGTTGGAAGGCAACCTGGACCTGCCCGAGATGAAGCGTAGGAAAAGCACGCGCTCCTCGTTGGTGAACTCCTCCAAGCTCTGCCACAGCCAGCCGATCAACTTGTGGCTCTCCGGGAGGTCGCGGTAGCGCACCACCTTCTTCAGCATCTCCACAGAAACCTCGGGCAAGCCGCAGACCAGCTGCTCCAGCTGCCGGGCCGTCAGCAGGGAGAGAAGGGGCACGGGGATGATGGTGGACATGCCCTCTCTGATTGCTGCCACCTGGACACCAGAGAACAGGGTTACCATTGATGCTACTTCCTCTAGGACAGGAAGGGATTAAAACAAGCCCCAGAACAAGGTGGGTGGGTTTTTATGGATAGACTAGGTGGGTAAAAATGTTTTCATGTATGTTATTTACATGTCAGTGAGGTTATTTTACTGACATGTCATTTATTTTCATCCTTAAATCTGTCTTAAGTGCAACAGTGTTGGTCTTTAGTCTAAAGGGTTGCAATACTATTGTCCCATAGAACGGCCAATGAGCTGAGTATTAATCACATAATCACATTGGCGGCCTACTGCAGCCTACTACTTAATAAATGATTAATTTCTGATCAAATTTACAAAAACAGACCATTTACAATTCACTCTTTGAATGAAGTGTCAACTCCCAGGCGACAGTATTGGTATAATAAAGCTATACAATATTGGTACCGAAACTTAACCACACAGTTTCCAAAAAGACTGAGAAATGGTTAAGATATTGAAAGAAAAAAAAAAGCATTACCGAAAAACCCACCATACCAATCAAAGTCATAAAGTTTGGCAGGTTTGATAAATCCAAATTATGCCACGCTTCTTAATCCACTCAACCTGTGAGTCCATCTCGTGCAGTCTGTACTCCAGAGCACACTCCACGTACTCAATCCGGTTCATAAAGGTCAGGGAGATGCTTTGACCTCCAGGAACCACAGGTAACAGTTTTCCATCAGCGCTGTGGGCCATGAAGGAGTCCAGTGGGATCATCTAAGGAGGTGAAAAGGAGGGCGTGGAACGGGAGAGAAGAGGGGGAAAAAAGGAGGTTGGAGGAAATGCTGAACGAAAGAGATTACTGATACTGTAGCATGCAGGTGTACAACAAATTAAAAGACGGTCTGCAACAGGCCAGTTCACATAGTATCTCACCACAGGGAAATTGTCCTCAGTGATGCCGCTGTTGTCCAGGTGAAGGATGCCATGCAGGGAGCGATAGGTGAGCAGGTCCACTTCCTCCAGGTCAGGCCCTGCCAGTGGGATGGAGCACAGCTGCTTCCACACCCAAGGTGCCAGGTGAAGGTCCAGTGGCTTCTTGGTGCGGATAGCGACAGCCATGAGGATGCCCAGGAAGCGAAACTGGACCATGTGCTCCTCTGAGACAGCCGCTGGGTTCAGCAGGAACCTGGGAAGGTTCCGTGTTATAGCTAAGGTTTACCTTGGTACATTTGAGTGTTTGTCATACTTTGTGTTGGTTGGTGATTACATCTAATGATGTAGCGATCGGCGTACCTGTCTGTGTTACTGCCCACGTCAGTAAAACTGTTGGGGGTACGAATGAGAAGATCCACCACGCCAGACTGCAACTCCTGGTGAAAACAGACACAGATTACAGCATGTTAGAGCATATGTTTGTGGTAACTGTAATCATATATAACACCAATAATCTCTCTACTCAACTTTGAATATAGCCATTAGCACGTTTAACATAACATAGCATGTTTAATTTATCAGTCAGCTATCCCTGTTGCTCTTTGACCTTCCTCTGTGTGCTGTCCGTCCTACCTGGCACATCTCGGTGATGGTGTCGTCAAACACTCCTCCGGCGTCGTCGGCCCCCTCCCCCACCAGCTTCACCTTCCAGGCTCGCGACGGCAGCCGCAGCTCTAGGGGGTTCAGACTCACCACCTGCTTGGCGATCTGCACAAAGATGGGCTTGCTGGAGCGCCCCCTGCGTGTAGGTTAAGCAGAAACGACGCAGGCATCAACCGAGGTTTTCACCAAGACGCACCGACTGTTGACACCAGAAGCGCGGACGAGCGGTCATTTGACCACTAAGCATTTTAAAAAATATATATATCTCAGCGCTAAAAAGTAAGTAAAGTTACATCATCCTCCGTCCTTGACTTTTCCTAAATATGTGTTATATAATATAAAATGTATATAATATAAGTTAGAAGCTATTTTGCTCCCATTACTATGAAATAACAGCCAGCCTCCCGTCAGGACCTTCCTTTCAATGTTGCAGTTCTCCTTCAATGCGCCAGAGGGCGCAAAGGACAGACTAACTCTCTTACAGATTATTTTAAACCTTTTATTGATTTGAGATGATTCAGGTTGAATAAAATAACTGATCTTCTGATAAATGTTGTTTGGACTGTTATTGATTCCAATCAAATTGGTAGATACCAATTTCGAATAATCTCTTAGTCATGGATTTTCAGCACACGGTACCCCCGCTCTCCCGCAGTCCCCGTTTAACTACTGAAGACATGTAGTCCCTGCCGAAGGACCGGACGTCCCACCATCGTCGTTACCTGGTGGAGATCCTCTTGACGGTGATCTGCGGCCCGTACGTTTTGCCCTGGGTCATGGTTCTGCTGATGGAGCGCACCAGAGGCAAAGTGTTGACCTTTGGGGATAGCAGGCCTCTGAGCTGACCCCGGATGATGCCCGTTGTCCCTGAATTGTAGCGCGACGCCAATACCTGGCAGGAGGCAGGGCCAAACAATGAATAGATAACAAGTACATGGGGAGAGGAAGGAGAGAAGAGGGACCAGATCGCACATCTCTGCAAGCCCAGTTGTTTACTAGCTGGAATTCTACCGTCTTTTCAAACATTCTCTCTTTTAATAGAGAAAAAGACACGAGGGGAAATGGGATCACAGCAGGGAGATTAAAGGTGACACACCTGCATCATTGGAGGTCACAGTTACCTGGCTCTTGGGGTCCAGGTTGAGCAGTCTCCAGGACTTGTACATGAGATCAGAGAAGTGGTGGAGCACCCTGATGCGCATGTTGAGGACTTCAGGACTGCAGTCCTTCAGTGTGTTGTACTGGGGAGGGACTGACTGGGGCAGGCTCAGCTGGAAATTGCCAGAGCCACCTGGAGTAGAAGGCAACGAAGTAATAATGGGGTTTCAGGTGTAGTCTGACCACTGGGTCATATGTACAGAAAGTGTGTGCGTCTGTTTGTGTACCTGAGGCCGTAGTGGAAGCAGAGGGGGTGGTCCATGCTGAGCTATGGCAACGGCCGGCAGAGATCTGTCTGATGTTCTTCCCCTGAAGGGCGGTTACCAATGTGGGCTCTCTAACTGGGTTGGAGTGGCCCAGGCCAAGCTGCAAAACACACATACAAAGTAACATTCTGGTCTTTAGAGTCATTTTGACTTCCTTTGTACCAATACTTAAATTATGGGCCTAGTAAGGCAAAGAATTGTGCACTTTGCGCTAGATGTCAAAGCTGGCACATTGTTTGCAGATTTGAACAAATTAACTTTTATCAAATTGTTATAGCCAGACGTCTGGATTATCTGATTATCAGAGGGCTGGATTATTTTTAACAATTAGATTTATCTCCTCCACCAACCAACACCTGTTTTTCAACACAACATTGCTTAATTCATTGACAGGTCCCTCTTAATTTTGTAAATGTATTTTCTATAGTTCATTTCTATACTTCATGTCAAGTTTCTCAGTCAACAAAAGCTCAGCATCGTGGAACACATCACCTTCTTTGCCCTCTGCTCCCAAGAGGTTCAAGCTGTTTAGTAACTACACAGCCCAGGCTCTGAACACACAGTGGAACAGATTATGCCTATTTTCAAGGACCACATTGAGGAGCTCAGACGGGCGAGGACTTTTTCTACCAAAACATCTCAGCCAGGTGTCTCTCACCTAGATACTAAAAGCATAGGCGTGTAAGAATCACAACCGAGGTATTTAGCCCTGTTGACTAATGGGAGTTTTCCCTCATTCCGCCTTTAAAACAGTGCTGCGTCTCATCCTCACAGAGGGACGTACCACTGCACAGATGGTGCACTGCTGTTTCCATCCAAATGTCCAGCGCATTTTAAGAGAACTGTTGAAATGTCGCAAAAAACTTCATACAAATCAGGTGTGTCCCCATCACCTGGGTTGAAGCAATTAAATAGATCACACGGACATAGAACGTAGCTACGGGAAACGGAAAGAGCCTTTGAAGAGCTGATTGCTATTTAACAAGTTGTTATTATTCTTCCTTTCTTTGACAAATGTGTTTCCATCACTATTTATCACATAATGTCTTCATCAACAAAACACTTTTCCACCTCAAGCGAGCATAAAAATCTTTTTGCAATATTGGGGAAATTTTAGTTAAGGGCACAGAATTTAAATGAGGACTTGATAAAATGTCAGCAATCTTTGCAGTTCTCACGTCTACTAATGAAAAAAGTTAATTATATTTTCATACTGAATTTCTTTTTTTTTCCAGTGGGACAGAGAAGACTTAGGCCTTTAAAAAGATTTGAGCCATTAGGGTACAGTGTAACCTATAAAGTTGGGTATGAGGTATCAATTATTTAGTGGAAGTTATGCATGGGTTGCAAATCCTCATTCATTTTTTGCTGGCAGGGCATTAAAGCAACTGGAGGTTCGGAACAATCTGGTGAATTCTACCAATACTAACATACTTAACTTATTTTTTATTTTTTTTTTTTTTAAGCTTATGCAGATACAGGCTTTAAGAATCACGATTCAGAGAGCCTATCACTGATCTGCAGCTACTCAGGAGATCACTGATGTGGGTGTGAGTTTGAGTGTCCTTGAGCATTTGAGTGTCCTTGAGCAACTTGGTTCATAATTCATAATTATTCCTTGTTATATTTTCATTTGATGTGTATATTTTTTTAACGCACAAACAGATCTAATAGAAGTGTGAGCAGGTTGGGCAAGAAGGCATTTACTAAATAAAAACAAAAAAGCAGTCAGGCCTACTCATTTTGCCCTTAGTCTGCTGTATGGTTTTGCACCCCCCTTCCTCACCTGCGCCTCACTGTTGCAGCCCCAGGCGTAGACTTCCCCTGTGGAGGACAGGGCCAAGGCATGTTCACAGCCTACAGCAATGTCCTCAATGAAGAGCCCCTCCAGGGCTGGAACAACCTGCGGACGGGATTTATTCTTCAGCATGGAGTCCGGCAGGCCAATCAGACGCTCTAAAACAGAAGGGACACATTATAGGAGCTGACAACTGGAAATCTGTCTCTGGTTGTACTATAAAAGCTTTGGGAAAGAATGTTTTTGCGATGACCTACAGAACTCCTTCCTACAGTTTAAGCTCTCAATATGTTAAAAAAATTACAGTTAGAGTTTAAAGTTAAATCGGGCATGTACGTTTTCTGAAGGACATCAAGATTAGGTACCTAAAATTACAAACCATTTTCAAAATCTATGATGGTACCTTGTCCGAAGGTGTAAACTTCTCCATTGAGGGCCAGGACCACAGAGAACTGAATTCCACAACTGACCTTCTTCATTCCCTTGTTACACAGCTGCTCCACTTTCTGAACAAAGAACAACCCAAAATATTTCATCTTCCAAATCCTTGATAAACTCCTTTTATAAACAACAATATAGTTGTTAACAGCATGTTGGATTGTTGGTGCAGAATTAACCAATTTATATCATGTCTGTAGTAATAAAATGTCTTTTTGTCCAGTAGAGATGTTTAAGAATGAGAGGACTCTTCGTACTTACTTGAGGGTAACACTTTGCTGTGCAGGAACCTGTCCCAAGTTTGCCATAATCCCCGTCTCCAAAAGCCCACACAGTCATGCCGTCAGATGACAGCACCAGAGTGTGGTTGAGACCACATGACACCTAAGTACAGGGACATCATGTTAGCTGCGCTTAATTGATCTTCAATCAATTTCTTTAACAAGTACATTTTCTAGAGACTACGTCACCACCTGAATTGTTAGGCGTTTTAGATGACAGGTTCTGAGAATGAGAGTAATGATATTCACTCCAGGTCTGACCTGTCCTACATGATATCCCTCTAGCGCGGTGACTCTCTCGGGTAGCATCTTGTTGGATGTTGACCTTAGACCCAGACGGCCAGAGTCACCACTGCCGAAGGTGAACAGCTTTCCATCTGCCGTTACCACAGCTGAGTGCCTGAAGCCACAAGAAAGCTGGGAGGAGAGGGGGAGAGTGGAAACATGTAAGAGAAAGACAAGAAAGAAGTTGTGCGCAAGTGTGTATTATGACGCTCGCAATCTAAAACTGTGATTCGGTTCATAGATTATACTGTATATGTAAGAACTATACTTTGACCATCCGAGACAAGAACAGGGACCAAAACTAGTAAATAAAGAAGTAAAATACTGACATACTAACTGTAAAGCTATTGACAGTAAGTGAGAAGCGAGAAATTTTTGTTTTTTATCATTTTGCGGGGAAGGATTTAAAAGGCAGGTCCAACCCAGTTTACGGATAAATTGTATGGCAAGATATTTTGAGGCCGCAGAGAACCTCACCAAAGGAAGGCTTAGTGGGGCTCTACATTTGCTGACTGTTGTTTTTACCATATGCTTGCCTTTGAGATGAGCCCTGCTAATTCCCCATGCAGTGAAGGCATTTTTGATAGATGCAATGCACTTGTAAGGTTCTCACCCATCTTCCAATCTACCCTGAACATCCCCTACTTTTCCTCAAAATCTGACCTTTTAACCACACACACCCACATAAGTGTCCAACATTGACAACGGTGCCTGAAAATGTGACTGTCTCTGGATGGCTAACAATCTGACGTTTGACCTGAGACAAGTAAGACGTGGTTGGACAAGTCTTGTCTTCCTGTATTTAAAGGTGCTGTAGGCAAGTTTGGAGAAATGGGCCGAATTTGGGAAGAACAAGTAAGAATTTGAAAGAACGGCAAAGAAATCCCTGCTCCCCTTTAGCCCTCCCTGGTGCTGCTGGTCAGGTCGGAGAGTGGCTGAGCTATGCATGTGACGTGACTGACAGGCAGGTAGGGACGCCTCGTTGCACAAAGCTGTCCTGATTGGTTGGTGAACAGAAAGCTGTCCTGATTGGTTGGTAAGATTGGCAGAGAGGAAGAGAGGCTGAATACACTTTTCACAGGCTTGCAGGGATTAGAAAACGTGAATAGGCAACTTTTTAAATTAATTAGACTCTCCTTTCCACAAAGTTTTGTGGTGTTATGTCAATCCGTTCAGAAGTTATATGCTTTTTCGTGCAAACCACGCCCACTGCCACACCCCCTTTAGCTAAGTGGCATGAATCAGTTCTTCCTTGCCCCATGACCAAACTTTCCACAGTTTCATGCAAATACGTTGATAACTTTTGGAGATATCCTGCTAACAGACAAACAGACAAACGGAATGGGGCAAAAACATCCCTGTCCAACTCTGTTGGTGGAGGTAATAAAGGATCAAAGCATGAAAAAAAAAAGACATGGGTTCAGAGTAACGTGTACCTGAACCACATCCTCTCCTTGTAGGGCCTCGATCTGTTTGGGTCTTCTCTGCCTATCGCTGTTGCCGTGGCCCAGCTTGCCAAAATCTCCATCCCCCCAGCTGAATACCTCTCCAGTCTCAGTCAGGGCCAGGGCGTGGCCATCTGACCCACAAGAGGTCACCAGCTGGGTCACCACATAACCTGCACACAAGATTGTCAGGGCAACAGGAGACAAGGATGACTGAGAACAAGGATAAAGAAAACACCATCATCAAAAACACCAAATAGGTCTTAATAAAATCAACCAAACAAAATTAGAATAATACAACCAAAACATAGTGATTTCCTATCCCCATAGTCTAGTAAATTAAAACCAAATACTACAGGTGGCAGGTTTCAGTCGCTATATTGTCCTAAAGCCTAACAGCACAGATCTTTGTTCCATAGAGCTGGTCTTGGACTTCTACCTTGCAGAGCAGAGATGCCAGTGGGGATATAGAGATCGTCAGAGTTCCCAAGGCCCAGTCTGCCGTACTGGCCCTCTCCCACAGCCAGTACTGTCCCATTGGTTTGCACCAGGAATGTGCAGTTCTGACCACACACAACCTGGATGACAAGAGAAAAAAAATCTGCATAGATGAGAAGACTAACACCAGAACACAGCAACATTCAAAGGCAGGTTGTTTTTGAAAAAAAAAAAAAAGAAACGATATTTGAAATAATGGTTTTGCCAAGTTGTCTAGACCTGGCTAAAGACCTGTTGTGTCTGGGATAGGGAGGGTGCAAGAGTAGGCATCGTCAGGTTGTTTCCAGAGACTGTGAGCTGTCCTTGACGCCCATTTCCCCACATATACACCTCGCTCTTCCCCACTTGTTGCCAGTCCTGAAAGACACAGCAACAGAAAACAGAAAATAAGAAACAATGGCAAAATTCTTGAGTACAAAGCCAACACATCTGTCAAATATAAGAAGTTACACAAAATATTCATAAACACCTAATTAAATGAATACATCAGAAAAAGGCCTCTGGAGACAAGTAATCTTTCTGTAATTGAGGCACACTAAAATAATGTAAAAACACGATGCAAGTCCACGATTCTCATAGCTGGAACATGGGAATGAATAATCTGAAAATGAATCAATCAGAGGATCAGGCATAGGGTCAAAACAGCTGGGCTGTTACCTCGGGTCGGGTGTTGGCCCATGACATCAGTTGTTCGTCCATCCGAAAGCTCCACTTACTGTTGTCCTAGAGGACAGAAAGGTTTGATGATGTGAATATCAGAAAGTTTCAGACTATGAAAATGAAGGATTTCAATGTTTATCCTTTCACTCCACTAAAATTACTCACCAGTGCCTCTGTGATATTGACGGCGCCCACCTCTTGGAACTCGGGGACAGCAAAGGACTCTGGGAAGACAGTGCCCCTAGCAATAGCCTCGGCGCTGTGGACAGTGGTGGCGTAGGTGGCCAGCCAGCTCCACTCCGGGGGGCAGGAGGGAGCGTCAGGGGTGGCGTGATGTGGGGGACGTGGGAAACGGCACAGGTGTCGCTCCAGAGACAGGCCCACGGTCAAGGAGGCCAGGCTCTGCAGGAAGGCACTATGGACCAGCTGGTCACCTGTCGTTACGTGGCTCTGCACAAAGGAAAGGTCTATTGCAGGGCGGAGGTTTCACACTGACATATGTGTACCTGTCCACATAGAATCATCTTCATACACACATTTACGTCTCGTCTCAGAATGAATTACATCTCTGCTTTCACCTACCTTTATTAAGGGATACAGGAATAAATTACAGACAGAGTTAATAAATTACAAAGACTGAGTTAATAAATTACAAAGACAGAGGTTTGCCTTTTTTCTTTTTACAGCCTATCAGAATCAACACAAAAACGACATTAAAAGACAATGTTTCAGTAATAACCCGTTCATAGGTGTACTGTTCCTGCAGCAGTAAGGGCAGCCTCTCCAGGAAAACAGCCATGCAAGGGGCCTGGTTCAGACCCAGGATGCCCTGGCTTCTAAGAACCATGCGGCTGGACGCCAGTATGTGGTTCTCACTGATCCAATCTGGGCTACAGCAGATCAACAGAACATCCTGGGGAAGAAACCAGGACAAAACCCAAACTGAATAATGACAATGCCAAAGCAAATGTGATGTAAATTTCTATATTTGTATACTTGACGCTTGGTTTAACTGGTTGGCCTTAATTCCACTTCCAGGGAAGTTAAATACACACTGGTATACAAAGGTTGGACAAAGATGGAAAGAGGCAGAGGTCGAAGGCAGAATTAAGTCAAAGAACCTGACTTACCTTTGACCTCCCCGAACAGGCAGCCACGCCTATGTTTGGTATCCAGGTAGTACTGACCACTGAACCCAGCAGTGTCACAGTTTGTAAGACTGAACCATCCTGAAAGAAGTACCCAGAAGGAGGATTAATTCAAATGCAATTATGAGGCAGAGTTTTATGGTATAGGGCTGGGCAATATGGCTGAAAAGTGATATAACTATATTTTTCGATATTTAATACAAGACAACACCACACATAAGCTACAAGTGGGTGGAGTCGTGCATTGCAGGGAACTGGAGCAAAGGACAGAAAGTTTTTAAGTAAGTAAGAAAGTTTTAGTAAAATTATATTAAAAAACAGGTAGGCTAAATTATCTCGATATTCACGTTTTCATTTCATTTGCGTCATCATTGAAATACATTGCGATATATTGAAAAACTCAATATATTGCCCAGCCCTAGTATGATATTATTTTGGTTGTGTGTGTGTCTCTGTAATATGTTGTGTAATATATACAGTATGTTATGTATGTATGTCATGTTCTGTTCTCTTACCTGTAGGGACCAGATGTTGAGCAGTCCACCTACCCCTCCAGAGACCAGGGCCAGCCCACTAGGGCAAAATGAAAGGGATTTCACAGCTTTGATGTGGCCATTGAGTGTGAACACACACATCGCACCATCAGGCTGGGGAAGGAACAGAACACAAGGATGTCACCAGAAACTAACATGGCACGATTGCATAATACCAACTGTTAACATCACTGGTAAAAGTTAAAATATGTACATCCTGCATAACATGATAAAAACGTTAATAACGTTATTAATGTAAGTACAGTAAGATAGATGGATACGAGATTAAGATAGATGAGGCTGCAAAAAGAGACGTGAAAGATCCTGACCTTAAGAACACTGCTCTTCTCCTGGCTGGGGGAGCTGCTCCACATTTTAGGTAATGATACACTGGTGCCTCCCTGTGGCAGCGTCCACACATACACAAAACCATTCTGACAGCCCCTGTCGAGACACGATACAATAACTCAGTTTGTATAGTAACTTTTTCTCCTAAAACAAAGTGCTTCACGCAAACAAAAGAAGAGGCAGAGACGAGGTACACAGGAAAGGGCAGCAGCGAAATTGAACAAAGCCAAAAGGGTGGCGATGGTAATGGGAGTGTGTGTGTGTGTGTGTGTGTGTGTGTGTGTGTGTATATGCTAGTGGA
>OMKK01023231.1:0-11353 GCA_900302305.1 Polymixia japonica
GTGTGTGAGACAGAAAAAGCGAAAGAGAACAAAGACCTTTTTATGTGGCAGATACCCTTAAGGTTGCTAGAGAAGCTTGTCCACACGAGCTTGCTGGAATTTTAGAGTTGCTAAGTTTCAAAGACATAAAACTATCACACATATGGCACACAGTTAATCATGCTGCCATCATGGAGTCAGTTACATCTTAATGTATAGCCTGTTATCCTGTTAGCCTGTATTTTTATTTAGAGCTGCAGTTTCAATTAAATTACAATTGATTAATACAATCTTTCACTGACAGACAGTTTTCGACTGGAACTAAATTATTGTCTCTGAAATAAGGTTGTTAGCTTCACATAGTTAATCAAGTAAATTTTTTCTGGTTTTTGAAATACTGTCCAAGCTTCAGATATTATCTGTGATTGCCTTAATTTGTGTGGTCTTAACTCAAGAGTGTCTGAGTGCTCTCTTTGACCCGAGTTCTTCTTCTTGCTGTCCACAGTGAACCCCTGTTGTCATTTCCCATGTCAGCACTGGGGCATTTGTGTAAGGTATGGTGTTGACAAATACGAGTGTGACTGCACTAGAACTGGCTACTATGGACAAAACTGCACTATTCGTGAGTCAAATTATCCCTATGGAATCAATTCTCATATTTTGTTTTATTATTGTACCTTGAGAGGAATGGCAAATATCTCTGTTATTTCCTTGCACATTATATAGAAAGAGTTAGTTGTTGAGATGATATAAGTTACTTTTTATTTGTTGCTTAGGTCAGGAAGTAGTGCAAAATGTTCTGTTAAACCTCCGCTAGACACATAATTGTGATGTTAGATGAACAGGAATTGGAAAATAACCTTTCCACTGTAGCAGCTAACTCTGAGGATCTGCTTCTCATTAGCAAGTAGCCAACAAACAATGCAGTTCATAATGAAATGTGGAGTAACTGGCTCCCAGTTCAATGCAATTACTGACTCATTATTAATTATTGACTGAGCAGTACACTGCAAAAGAATGTAGTGTTACTCTAAATTAAGTAACAGAGTTCATATGGCAGAAAGAATAAGAGATGAAGGAGGGGGAAAAACAAAAATAACAGCAGGAATTGGGGAACTGTAGTTATGTGATAAGATTATACAGAAGCACACTTTCATTTCCAACATACCACAGCAACACACATTAGAATTCAGTACAACTAAGCCTAGCTTGTTCTGTGGTAAATTCATGGCTCATTCCTTTCCAGCTGGATTTTAAACCATACACACATTGGCATCATTTTGGGATCAGTTGCCTTAATGCTAGTAAATCTTTAGCATTGGTCTTAATAATGACATTATGTATTTGTATTGTCCTTCCTTAGCTGAGTTTTGGTCCAGGGTGCGTCAATTCTTGAAGCCCAGCCCAGATGTGATTCATTACATCCTGACCCACTTCCATTGGCTCTGGGATGTTATTAACGGCACCTTCCTACGGGACGTTCTGATGCGGCTAGTTTTGACAGGTCCAGAGTGAAAAATTTGCTTGATCAATTCATTCTTATTGTCTCTTCAGTCTGTCATGTCTGTTCTTAAAATGACATAAAGCTAGGCTTGCTGATGTGTACTATTCATTGAAATTAACATTAACCGATTGACCTTTGTTTTCATGTTAATGATTTTGATGTATAGCTAGGTCCAACCTTATCCCCAGCCCTCCCACCTTCAACTCAAAATATGGCTACCTTTGCTGGGAATCGTATTACAATGTAAGCTATTATACTCGTATCCTGCCCCCCGTGCCAGAGGACTGCCCAACCCCTCAGGGGGTCAAAGGTTAGTAATTTCATGGTGCCATTTTTTCTTTAATAATACAGAGAATAACCTGATAATTGCTATAAATAGTAAAACTATGATAGTCTTGATATCACAACGATATACACAACATTATTTACATGCACAACCTGCCCTTTAGTTCGATGTTTCGTCCGCTCAATCGAAATCTCTCACAGTTGTGACATCAATGCAGATTATTGACCTCGAAGAGTTCAGTTGTACAGTGTGCTGCGTCAACTGTATCAGTCGTGTTGTTTCAGTATTATGACTAGAACCGCGGCATGTCTTGTGTTTTTCCCTGCGGTGTGCTGTCCCGGTCCTGTGGCGTTCTGCCCAGGCAAGGCTGTGCTGCCTGACCCTGAGCTGCTGGTGGAGAGGCTGCTCCTCAGAAGGACGTTCAGACCAGACCCCCAGGGCAGCAACCTCATGTTCGCTTTTTTTGCCCAGCACTTCACTCACCAGTTCTTTAAGACCTACAATCGCATGGGGTTGGGCTTTACCAAGGCTCTAGCACATGGGGTTAGTCTATATGCTCCAATTGTTTTTTTTAAACGTGGTGTTTTGAAACTCAGATTGACAAACAAGTTTGTACTCTTTTAAGACAAAGAAGAGACAGAAGAAAAAAAACATGATAGCCCTTAGCTCTCAAAGACTGAAGAGGGTGATACCTCATTAAAATGTAATTCATGATATAATTTCCTCAAAGAAGAGTGGGCAGTCCACTCACCTTTAGTGTTTTTTATGTTTTATATTTAAAAAAAAATGCAGGATTTGAAGTTTTGAGGATATGACTTAACCACCACCAATTATTTTTGGACATTCATAATATTGTTAATCAGTATTTGCTCTAGCCCCAACACCATTCATTTGCTCTATTTTTCTCATTTTACTTCCTTCTTCCTCTGTTTCTCTTCCTGTGTGAGCCATGCAGGTGGACGCAGGCCACATTTATGGAGACAACCTGGCTCGTCAGCTTCACCTGCGGCTTCACAAAGACGGGAAACTTAAGTATCAGGTGACCAAGATGCAAAACTTTGAACTGAGAAAATACTATTATTATTATTATAATTATTATTATTACTATTAGACATTATATAGATTGTATCCTCCGAGATTTATTTGAACACGTTGATCAGGGATGTCACAGAGGGAAGTCTGCTTTCTAACGTTGGTTTTTGTGAATTATTTGAAATATTTGTAATTCCTCTTTAAGGAGTTTGGCAGTGCTATGTCTTTTTTAAATATATCAGATGAGAATATAAGGCAAAGGTTTTCATCAATATTTAACGTGCTTCTGCAAGAGTTGAGAAGTGAGAACATATTGCAAGAGTGGATAGAAAAAAATCAAGCTATACAATATCGAGAGGGTTCGGAAACACATTGATAGGGAGGGAAAACTTTGCATCAACTTGATATGTTTTTTGAACCATGTCTCCCATCAGTTAATTGACGGAGAGATGTACCCTCCTACTGTGGCCAATACGCCGATAAACATGAATTATCCCCCAGGGATCCCTCCTGAAGCGCAGTTGGCTATTGGTCAAGAAGTGTTTGGACTCCTCCCCGGCCTGGGGCTGTATGCCACATTATGGCTGAGGGAACATAACCGCGTCTGTGACATCCTGAAGGCAGACCATCCCACCTGGGATGATGAGCAGCTCTTCCAGACAGCGCGCCTCATCATCATTGGTAAGCTAGCCAGGGTTGTAATACACTAACTTGATTATTATATTTAATTATTTTGTGGCTATGTGTTTGTGATTTGTTCAATCGCTAGAATTTAAGTAGGCATAGGTTATCTGCATGAAGAATGAAGAAATTGGGTTTTTTTGAGCTGGGAAAGGTACCAACACCAAGTTGAGTTTGAACTTGTTCATAGTGCAGTTATTGGCAGTTGGTAAGTTCCTAACATTTTAACTTGACTGAGCTCACTCTTATACACTTCTCTCTTTGTCTCTCTGTTTTTCCTAGGTGAAACAATACACATCGTCATAGAAGAGTATGTGCAGCACCTAAGTGGGTATCTGCTGAAGTTAAAGTTTGATCCTACCCTGTTGTTTAATTCCCCATTCCAATATGGGAACCGTATTTCTCTGGAGTTCAGCCACCTCTACCACTGGCACCCCTTGATGCCTGACAGCTTTCTCGTTGATGGAGATGAACTTTTCTACGCACAATTTCTCTTCAATACTTCTCTTCTCATGCACTATGGTGTAGAAAAACTGGTGGATGCCTTCTCAAGGCAGGTTGCTGGCCAGGTAACCATGGCAACATAAATATTACATATAGTTGAAGTGCATTTACCCAGATCTCACACAATACAATCAGTGTTTTTCCTGAAGAGGTATAATGAATATGCAGAAAAAGAGTGACTTACAGTTGCACACAAGTAATAAGTGAAATTAAAAGCAGGTAGGTATTGACTTAACATGATTATGTGTGCATGCATGTTTCATATTCTTAATTATTAATAGACCTGGCATTTTAATTACATCAAGCAAATATTTAATTGGGTTGAACTACCTCAATTCAAAGGTTGCATTTTAATGCGCTCTCATTCTAGAGATATACAATTATTATATACAATTTACATACTTGCACCAATATACAACGTGTCAGTGTGCTTACTCAGAACAACTAGATAACAGTCATTTGAACCACATCGTCAAAGTGCTACAGCCCAAGAAAGCAAACTCGAATTACAGTTTTAATCCTTTGTTCTGCAGGTAGGCGGGGCCCGCAACATGAATGCTGTCGTGACCAGAGTGTCAGTAGGGACCTTCAAGGAGTCTCGGCAACTTCGTATGCAGCCCTTCAATGAGTACAGGAAGCGCTTTAACCTTAAGCCATACACATCTTTCATTGAACTCACAGGTAGGACAGTTCTTGCTACAGACAGACCACATGGCATGGAGAAGAAAATGTCTTTTTCATTACTTTCATTACATTACTAAAAAGTACATGGGAACAGCTTGTCATACATTTTTGGAACATTTGGCCTAACTTTACCTTACCTTGCGAGGCAGCTGGATTCGTGAGATCACGAGTTCACATGAGAATCACGATCATGAGAATCCATCTTGTCAGGCTTCAGGTTAATTCAGTTGTAGCCGCACCTCAGTTTTGCAGCCCATTCAGCATCCTATGAGGAGGCGTGGGGCGTGGTTCATCCAAACACTTGCCAAGTATTTTTTGAAAGTGCCTGCCCTTTTCCAAACAGTTTCCATGAAGACTGCCCAGATGGTTCTGTGTAATAAACTTTACCAGGCGATTTATCCCATACAGGTGGCAATGTTTAAAAAAAAAAAAGAAAGTTATATCAAATTCTTCCTTGTGTTTGTGTTGCATTACGTATCGCTTGACATACTGACCACAGCGTGCGTTCTTTTCCCACCTTGTTGCATTCATCATTATGTATGTGTTGAGGCACTGAAAGTGGTTGACGAAACACATTCCTGGAGGAGTTGCAATGGTGAAGTGTTAGTTCAAGTCCACCTCCACCTATAAATCATATAATAATTGATATGGGAATACTCAGGCTAACAGTGTACGGTAGATTTGTTTTCATTAGCTGGATGGCAAGTTGTAGCTGAAACACTGATGCTTGTCATTTGCAGGTGATGAAGAAATAGCCCGTGAGCTTGAGGAGTTCTATGGTGATATTGATGCTCTGGAATTCTATGCCGGCCTCCTTCTGGAAAAAACACGACCAGGCACCATATTCGGGGAGAGCATGGTGGAGATGGGTGCCCCCTTCTCCTTGAAAGGCCTGTTGGGCAACCCTATATGTTCTCCAGAGTACTGGAAGCCCAGCACCTTTGGAGGCCAAGTAGGCTTCGATATAGTTAACTCTGCCACACTAAAGAAGCTGGTCTGCCTTAACACTAGGACGTGCCCTTACGTGGCTTTTAAAATACCAGCAGAGGAACCCACACAGAGAGGGAGTGGTAACAGTGGAGGGAGGAATGATGAATTATGACAGTCTCCAGTGATGGACACCAGAGAGGTGGACATGGTTTTGAATCTCTTGATAATGGTAGAATAGACTTATCCGCTGCTAAACAGAACAATGTTTACAGAGAACTCCAGACTCCATTGTGTGGAGGACATATTGTTGTGCCCGGACATTTTAGAATCTCAAAGGACTGAGAGCTCGGTTTGAAATCAAACGATCAATCCTCAAACACAAACATACACACACACACACACACAACCTCTCATCAGTGAAGACATTAACATTTGATTTTTGTGAAATGTGCCTGAGGACTTAGGACAAATAACATTAAAATATGAAAGTGTATGTTAAAGGTTTTGTGAATTTTCTTTAATCATGCACCGCTTTTAGTTACATACTTAAAATCATTTCATGAGGAACTCTCAATTGATGTATGCATCCTTCAAAACTAAAGAACATACACAAATGTGATTGCAGTTAAAATGTAGCCTATTAGTTTGTCTGTTTTCCTATTAAAACAGATTTGGATTGATCTAAAGCACTTCATGCATGAGGTTGTTACAATGGAAAGGAGCCTGTTGAAGACTGTGTTTTTCTGCACATATGAGTTCCTATCCCTACTCCTGTCTCAGGCCCTCACATGGTGGTGTTTCTTCTGGCATGAGATTCTGTATTGACAGAAATGGAGAGACTGACTCAATAGGAGGAGTTCCAGTTGCCTAATGAAAAAATGTTACGGCCAAGATAACAAAACGAACAATGAAGTACATTCAGTAGCTCTGACATATTATATAGAGATAGATTAGGATATATATTGGAATTTTTCTTCAATGCCTGGACAGATTTTGTACAAAATAAGTATAATAACTTTATATCATGGTTCTATGAAGGAGCAGTTTACTGCCATCTAGTGGTGAAGGTGGAGGTTGGATTTCAGGTGGTACGCAAGGGGTGGTACGTCCGTCGTCATGTGATCGGGTTGGCCCATTATATTCTGCGACGGGGACAGTGACGCGGCTACATACACCTGATTACTGGGGCTGTGTCGAGGCTCACAACATTCGTTGGCGATACAATTAAGGTAAGATTAAATCATAGTAAGCGACAATCCAACATTGTTTAATCGGTCAATGTTGAAGTCAAAATAAATTCGATAATTGCTCAGTTGATGCGCAGTTTTTGTAGGTTTTGACAGGAAGTTAGCGTTAGCGTTAGCAGTTGACAGTAGCACTATATGGACCTAACCTATGCTTAGGTTAGCATAAGTTTCATTCGCTTGCTAACAATGGAGGTTTCAGCAGCTCAGTGCCGTTGGCCTACTTGAGTAACTAGCAAATTGGATTGTATATATAGACTTCTGGTAGAATCCATTGCCACTTGGGGACTAAGCTATCTAGCTCGCACATTGTTGCAGTACTGCAACAGTTAGCTAAGAGAGCTCTGCTAGCTAACGTAAATGTCAGTGCCATGATAATCTAATGTTTCAGCCTAATGTTTTATCTGTAAACATTATCTAGCAACATTACATCATAAATTACTCGGAGTCGTATATTGTCGTTATATAAAAACTATCATAACACAGGGAAGGGATATCACTTGTTGTGTTATCCTATAAGCACTCAATGCAGTGCTTTCTGTCACCCATTATGCTACTTGACCACTTTCAGAGTAATACCTAGTGAGAGGGATTTATTAGATGGGATAACACCACCCCACCCTTTCTTTCCATCTGTGCAGATGGATTGCCTAACATAGAGCTGAATGCATCATTGAACCTAGTCTCTAGTCTCTAGAGCCAACGTTTTATAAAATGACACAGTAGGCTATGAATAGTGTAGTTGTCCCATTTTTGTTATAAACCTTTGCTATTCTAGTTTATGACAGTTGGGTTAGCTGCCAGCCTCAGTATGCTTGACTGATAATTCTATTCTGTTCTATTGAGCCATTCTGTGGGGAAACCCTTGATAATCTGGGGAGATTTAATTTGGGTTAATCTGAGGTCTGACACTTTGCTAATGATAAAGCAGGTGGTGGACTCGCTTTACAATCAACTGCTATGGTCTTATGCAAATTATGATGCAAAGTACTTGTGTTGTTAAGTTAAGTCAAAAGGTAGGTTGGTGTGTTTATACATATCCAATGTGTGGAAGTAATGACTAAAAACATAGTTAAATTTATATTATATATACAAGTTAAATGTTATATTATATACAAAGTCTTCATTCAAAACAGCCATAACAATCAGAAGATGAGCACACACTGGTGTATACTCAAAGTTTTATTTGATATAATTATGAGATTGGAGTAAACCTGTGAATATTTCAGAATAATAATGGCATACAATATAAACCTTAACCTATGATGTATGTGGACAGATCACAGTTCACACGTTGCATCAGTCTAAAACTGTAATGAGTTGCATTCGTCTTTTGTAACATTCTCCCTCTCTCCCCTCTCTCTCAGATTAGCAGTAGCCATGACGACATTGGATGACAAGATTCTGGGAGAGAAGCTGCAGTACTACTACAGCAGCAGTGAGGATGAAGGCAGTGACAATGAAGATGAGGAGGGGGAGACCAAGACCATTCGCAACCCTGACGTCCTGGAGCCCGAGATAGAATACAGCACAGATGGAAGTGCTGTCAATACAGGTAGCTAACTCAAGCATGTTTATACACACACATGAATTTGCATATAAAATAAGTTATGTCACAGTCACACACTAACACACTATTAATAATAATAATAATACATAGGTTTTATATAGCGCTTTTCTTAGTACTCAGACGCTTTACAAAGGAACAAATAGACAAAAAACATGGAGGTATACAGAGACATGACAAGTACAAATAATTACAAAAGAAGGATGGTGTTGGAGGTCAAAGTCAGATGTTGTAGGCTATATTTAAAAGGTGGGATTTGAGTTGGGTTTTGAAGGAGGTGAGTGAGTCAGAGTTTCGTATGTTGGGGGTGCAGAGAGTTCCAGAGGGTTGGGGCAGCAAAGGCAAAAGGCTATATTATTATTTTTTATGTATTTATTTAAAGTTACAATGTGTAACATTTCTACTGTGTTACTAGAATAAAATGCCCTGGAAATATCTGCAGGGAATTTTGAACAGAATTTTAAGATCTCCCATTTAGAAAGATTCAGTCCATGACGGACGCGTCTTCGCGTCTTCCACGAAATCTGATTGCATTTCGCCTTGTAAACACCAGAGGGATTACTTTACACCACTCTCCTTTAACATATATAAAAACACATGTGTGCTTGTGAGAAAAATATGGTACAAATAGCGCAAGAAGGTTATCATGATCCTTGTTCTGTCTTCTGGCACTCACTGCCATTTTCTTCCACCCATACACCTTTTATGAAATAAACAGTTGTATATAGTCATATGGTGATGGTGGAACATTGTCTATTTATTTTCAGGACCAAAAGGTGTGATCAATGACTGGAGGAAGTACAAGCAGCTGGAGGTGGAGCAGAGGCAGGAGCAGAAGAAGGAGATGGAAAGGTTAATCAAGAAGCTGTCCATGACCTGCCGTTCTGACCTGGACCTGGAAAAAGACAAGGAGAAAGAGAAAGACTTGCAGGACAAGATCAAAGGCAAAGTAAGTGAAATGAGGAAAAAATACATATATGAAATACATACACTGGAAAATTAGCACATTTTAAAAGGCTGCATTCGAAAAAACTCTCCCAATGTCTATTTTGTTCAATGGATTTGGGCTAGTGTTTACAATTTTTCATGTCAATGCACATTCCCTTTTCCATTTGCTGTGATATTTATTAATGTACTAGTGGTTTAGCTACACATTGTGCTATATTGTTTTATTGTTGATTGTTTAAATTTTCAAATGCGCTCTGATTATCTAAATTTCACCCTCATACGAGTGAATAAATTATTGTCCAAGCTCTAACTCTAGGCTGTGATTTTTAGGCCCATTTATTTGGGAGACATTTTTGTCTGTTGGGATAGAGAATACTATCTATCTACTATCTACTAGAACAGAAGGTGTGAAGTTCTCAATAACTGATATCTTTCCACTTTTATAAAAGACAAGAGTTATTTTGCATTGGTGATAGAAAAGTTGCTCATATTTTGCCAAGACCGAGATTAACAGTTGAGACTACAGGTCACCCTGGAAGTAGTCTACATGCATTTGTGGAACTTTAGGAGTGTGTAGAAAGGACCTCCTCAGAGGGACTTGAGAAATTCATATTCACATTTTGGTTCACCACGTTCATGAGTCCTTGCAAAACGATGGTTAATTTAGAAGCAAGTTAACAAGAATGATCTTTTAACTTCTTATCTATCAGTTGTTAGTTGTAATCATAAGTACTGTGCACAACAATGCCACCTTCCTTGCCAGGGTGATTGATTGCAATATTGTGGACACTACAATTGCCAACAGTGTTTTGTTTTATTGCCTATCCAAAAGCCAAATAGGGAAGTACATTTTTACAACTGATAATAGTTGAAACATTGATGAATAAATAGTTGGAGAATAGAGTGATCCATTTTTTTCACTTTTTATTGACATTTGAACGCTTATCCATTGCGTACCATGTAATGTTCTACACCAGGGCTACACCCTGGCCCATTGGGTTTCTGACAATGTGGCCCTCTGAACAATGTAGTTGAATAGCCCTGTTCTACACTGTTTAAATAAAGTTTATAATTATAATGTAATGTCACACTGAATTATGCTCCAGTCTGGAATTTTGGGGCCAAAACAAATTGTCTAATTTCATTAAGCAGAACCAGCTGTGCAGCAGTGTGGATTCACAAAAATGTTAAACTGTCTGTGACATTGGCTGTGCAGTACACAGCTGAGTGCTGCCTGAACCTGAGTCCAACTGACAAATGGAACATTTACTGGGAAAAGTGCCAACTATTGTGGAAAAATATTGGAAATGTTTCTTTAAAAACAAGCAGATCAAAGAAGTGCTTTGATCCACTTGTTGTTAAAGAAACATTTCCAATATTTTCAAATTATATCTTGACTCCTGGTGCAATAATCTGGTATCTTCTGGCACCAGATAGGCATGAAGAGACAATTCATTTCACAGTAGTTTAATGCACTTGCTAACTAGTATGCAGCCTCAGACCTCTCCCATGTTAAAACACACAGAACCCATTACCCAAACTGCTGAGGGGAATAACCTTGACCTCAGTTACCTCAGCGACTAGTAGAGCAGATTTTGCAGGGATGTGCAGGGACATTTTGCTGGAGTATTTTGCAACATGTCGAAGTGTCCTTGGGCAAGATACTGAACCCCACATTGCCTCCAATGACTCCCCCATCATTGGTGTATGAATAAATGTGGGGGAAAAGTGTGGACGCTGGTGTCGACTGTTCGCCGCTGCACCTCCCATTGACTTGGGAGTCCCAATGTATGAATGAATGAACCATTGTAAAGCGCTTTGAGTATCTTGAAAAGCGCTATAGAAATGCAAGTCATTATTATTATTATTATCATAAGATTGACTATTACAATCAGCCAATTTAGAGACCACTCATCTCTCTCTCTCTCTCTACATCTCTCTTGCCAGATGACCATGCAGGAGTACAATATGCTCCAGGAGGAGGAGGACGACGA
>OMKK01023248.1:6449-21428 GCA_900302305.1 Polymixia japonica
CCCCCCCCCCAAAAAAAAAGTAGTCAATGAAGCAAGCGCTGCATGAAAAGCAATGTCAGGGCAGCCCAGGCGAGGAGGTGTCATGCAAATTGTCAACAGTGTTCACAGAGTTGTCACAAGTTAAATTCCAGTTGAACATCTGTCTTTCAAGCATAAGTCAGTGTAGAATTCATTGAGTGGACAGTTAACGTAAAGTCCAAAGAGCACTGGAGTATCGGTCGTGGTGGAAGTTCCTCTGATTGGTTTGGCCTCAACACAAAGTAGAGAGCAACGTGAAACATATCCAACATAAAGATGACACAGAATGAATTGCAAATATGTCAGTTTCCACCAAAAGGTCCTCCTGTAGGCGTTCACTTCTATCGCTTCGTATTACCTGAACCTGCTGTGGTGTTTGATAAGAGTTATGTTGATGTTTTGGCACGTCATTTCAACAGCATCTAGTGCCACAAAGTGACAGCACGGTTTTGTAAATCAAAGCCTCATTTCAGAGATGAGTTACCGAGGGAGAACTTGCGCTCGTCAAGGGTTAAAATTCTAATCTGCCTTTTCAAGCAAAAGGTGTACGTATTCCATGCATGTATCCTATATGAAATACAATTGTACATTTCGTTATAATGGTTAGGTCTAGGTGATACCGTAGGGTCTACGTCTGGCCGGTCGTTCTTCTTGCACTTCACATTTTCCCTTATGGAGGAAGTGAAGCGAGGTCATAGTTGGGGTTACGACGTTAAGGTGGCAATGTTCAAGCCTCTGCCGAGGTGAATGCTCCGTCACCTTCAGACAAGCGAAACAATGTAAGGGGAGATCCCTCCTTCTCCGACCGTTTCACATGTGCCAACGTCGGCGTTCCCTCAGCGACAGGAGAATAAACAGGGGGCAGAGAGAGGAAGTCCCTGACGTAACACCCAACGGCTCCTCTTCAGCAGTGGGGGGGACAGGACAGATGGATCAACTTCATAGCGGGACATTAGATGTGTAAGTTGCAAGTGTAATGTTTCGTGGATGCTGTGAAACGGGGAGGAGGGGGGAGGGGGTGTTCCACGGGGGTCACACGACCGAGCCCTTGGACGTGGAGAGGTGGATGGAGTGGATGCGGGTGGCCAGCGTCTTCTCCAGGTCAGCGAGGATGTTGGAGCAGATGCCGGGGCTGGACATAGGGCTCTCAGCCGGCGGGGGTTCGTACAGCAGCTGCTTGAAGCCCTCAAGTTCAATCAGCAGCACCATGTTCTTGAGGAAATAGCCCTCAATGAAAGCTGTAAGCTCAGTGGCACAAAGGAACTGCAGTGGAGATAAGGGACACAAGAGGAGAAATAAGAGGCTTCAGCTGTCATGTCTCCATCCAACCATTGTTATGCAAAATGCCATGTATCAAGTTAGAAATGCTGAAGGAAAACGGCAAATTTTGATAAAAATGTCCTCGTTTACGTTTTTATACATGCTTGAGGTGGAAACATTTTTTTGTTGATAAAGACATTATACGATAAATAGCGATGGAAACGCATTTGTCAAATAAATAATGACGTAGAAAGGAAGAACAAGGACGACTTGCCCCCGACTCTTGCCGTGTACCATGTCTTCCTTCCATGCTCGGACGAACGAGTGTGTCTATTGTGCCTAAGAGTCTGTCTCCTTCTCTTCCTCCCTAAGGGAGGTGCGCTATAGCTGTCATGATGATTGCGGGGGCGATAAGTGGCACTGTACTGACCTGGCTGCGCTGTCGTCCTGGAGACTGTTGTGACGTCAGCCGGAGATTCTCGCTTCCTCATTCCTTTTACTACAGCCCCGGTGGTTCAACTGTACATTTTGCTACCATCCCATTTGTAACTTGATAATAAGTCGCTCACTCTGCACCTATTGCACACCTGACCATCCTGGACGGAGATCCCTCCCTTGTATCCCTTCCCAAGATTTCGGAGGTGTTTTTTTTTTCTGGGAGTTTTTCCTTGTCCGAGCGAGGGTTAACGTCAGGGGGTGTCGTTTAATTCCTCTGTCAGTGTAATTGTGGGCTTGTAAAGCCCTTTGAGACTAATGTGATTAAGGGCTATACAAATAAGACAAGAAAGACTCTTTCCATTTCCTGTAGTTACGTTCTATGTCCAGGTAACCTATTTAATCACTTCAACCTAGGTGATGGAAACGCACGTGATTCGCATTTTATTTTTTGCTTAACATTTGCTTGAGAATTGGATGGAAACACATCTAATGATGCCTATTAAATCTACCATTCTGTGCTGTATGCATGGAACTAGCCAAGCATGCTTCATATATGTGAGATCTTCCAATATGGCGTGTGATGTAGGAGAGGCTGTTTCTCACCTTGGCGTGTTTGTAGAGGTCCACGCATGTTTCCGTGGTGATGTTCTTGGAGCAGATGATCTCACAGTGTCGCTGAAGGGCTTCTAGTTGGAAGAATTTGGCTGCAGACAGGAGCTGCAGAGAACAATGTGCCAAAACACACAGTGAGGCACAGGACTGGAATTTCAGAGTTTTTATCAGGCTTTTAATCAAAGCCGACAACAGTGAAAGCATCAGTATCTAAATAGTAAGACCGTACCTCCATAATTTCAGTGTTCCGTATGTGCAAGGACTCAGTGCCTCCATAATATAGGTACTGCATGACCAACTGTAACACAGTAGTGTAGTTTAGAATGAAGGGCAAAATCATCCGAATTATATGCAGGGTAGGTTTCACGTTTCTTTGATTATGTACTGCAATACACCTCAGAAGTTACTTTTTACGCACTGACCCACATGGTACGCCGTCATTTATACTGCATAAAAGGAATATCATATAGTGGACTATACATCTACATCATGGAAACAGCATTCGTATTCACTTTAGCATACAGCATTATTGTCGCTGTACAGAGTCAGGTAAAGTGAGAGTCCAAAATTCAGCTGAAAGCTTGTGTTGATGAATCGGCACAAAATGAATACCAAGTATCTCAAAGATTGAAAAAAAGCAGTCAAAACAATCAAGGTTTGAACTCGTAACAAGGCAAGAATGATATAGGAATGGAATGTGGGTATCTTGTCTGGTCATGGTTATGGTATGACAAACAGATAATACAATGCACTTCTTACATGGAATATATTGTACTTGACATGGCTGATCTCAATACAGGTGTTTTCCGCAGCTGGTCGATTTTGTAGCAGAGACTTGAATCTGGATGACAACAGAGTTACACAATGAGAAGCATTCCGCTTGTACCTCGGGCCTCGCAAGTACATTGTTAAGGCGAAGAAAAAAATCACTAAAAACTTGAAAGTAACACCTTACCTGGTCGAAGCAGTAAACAGCAGAACTTTATGTGCATAAAACGGTTTCCCCTCCACCAAAAAGGTGACATCAGACATCTCCTTATTATTAAGGAAGTGGGGGTCTGAAAGAGACGGCAATAAGATCCCATGAAATCACCCAAGTGAAGCGCCATTACTCGATGGCTCCTAAAGTATGGACTTTGTTTAAACAACATCAACATTCAGCAAATTAGGTCAATAATGACTCCAGTGCAATTCATCATTCAGCCACCAGCCCAGCATTAATCCAATAGAACAATTCTGTTTCCATTAGCACTCTAAAAGGCTGTCGATTGAGTTTGATTCACAGTCATATGAGCTGTTCTGCAAAGTGCATTCTGCAGGATGCTTATTAATGGAATTCTAAAATGAAATTTGAGCAGTTCTCTAATTAGCTGTCAAGTCTGAAGGACTTAAAAGCCCATGCGCATTTAAAAACCAATTTGCAGGCCATCTGTAATTTTCATCGAACCCCGTCATTGAATGGCCACAAGATGGCGCTATAACATTCCCTACAAAAGTTCCACTACCTTTCTACATCCTAATCAAAAGCAATCTCCTTGTTGCCTTAACATTGCCTGGGTCCAGACCTTTGAATCCGCCCACTCCACGAGCGAACTGCTAAAGTTGGAAATGGAGTGTAACAAGTTGACATTTCTGTCTGATGTCAGGCTAGCCTTAACATCCCAGGCCCCAAAAAGCTTCTGAGTAAAAGCATGAGACATAAAATAACAGAAGTTTCGCACATAGCAGCTTTAAAGTAACTTTTCATTAATATATACATATATACAGTAGTAATATTCCCCATGGTAAAAAAGCAATGTGTTATTTTACTCACAGTAGTAACTGAAGTAACTTGTAGTTACATAACGGGTTACCTCTTACCCATAACTGTCAGTCCTCTAACACGCACCAGAATTTACCATGCAAAGTATTGGGAAAACGGGGCAGGAGTAATCCCTCTGTTTCAAAACTCTTTGTTCCTTCACTTACCTAAGCGCGAGGTCTGTTTCTTCTTGATCTCTGTCAGTTTCGGGATGGGGAAGGGCCCATAGCACTGGGTGAAAATGACTGACAGCTGCTGGCTAATCACCTCATTCTGCAAGCCAGACACAGACATAAGTAAAGACAGATATGGGAATAAGCAATTTATGCAGATTAGAGTAATGTGGTTTCTGTTCCATGTGATATCTGGGACAAATTATATGCAAATGTATGATAATGTTGTTATGGTGCATCCAAATATATGCAAATGCAGGCGTTAATGTTACCCAGGCATTTGAGCACGGGACATTGAGTTTTGTATTTTAAGAAAAACAACCTTACTTTGTCTGATGTTTCCCTAACAAGCGTTTACATGTACATGAATGAAAACTCTAGTGACCTTGCTGGCTCGGAGGATCTGGAACATGAGTGGCAATCCGTGCGTGATGAGCTCCTCTGTGTACTCATCCTCCTGGATGCAGCTGAAGTCTTTGAGCAGACCCTGGATCAGCGGCCGGCGGTTCTGGATGAAGCAGGTACGCAGGGACTCCAGCCAGGTGTGCAGGGTCCAGGGAACGCCTGGGAACACCACCGCACTGACAATGAATACACTTGCACAGAGCAAAATAAAATAGATGCAGAGCCTAATATCGCAGCAGCTTCAGAAGGGGCGACAGAACCGACCATGTCTTCATCACTCTACTGTGTTAGTGTGAAGGGGAAGCCCACTTGCTTGGTGAGGGATTGATTAGTGGAAAGACTGAGGCCCAGCTAGGATATTTATGGTGATTCCTGTGCAGCACTTGAATGTAATCAAAGAATGTAAAAAAAAAAAAATAGCTTTAATGTTTTGTGATGATGTAATGGTTAGTGATCAATGTGTTTACAAAATGAACACAAAGTTCTACTTGACAATGTGGTCCGTGCGGTTGCTCTAGTAACGGCGACGCAAAGCTACGTACCTGATGAACTATGTGATGTCAGGATGGACATTGACAATTGGTACATCTACTGTACAGAATGAGCACTGCTCGAGGACACTGTGACAATGGTGACAGCTCTGACCTAAGCTATTATCGTTTTTGCTATAACAAGGCCTATTTCCAAGACTGTTTCATGGTTGGATGAATAGCGTTGATTGGTGAGTGTGTGTGTGTGTGTGTACAGCACAGCACAGGACAGGACAGGTACAGCATGAACACAGCTCCAGGACAGCAGGTGGCACCAGAGAGTGGGGCATGTGTGCCAATAAAGCATGTATTAGTAACTCTGACCTAAACTGCGGATGTCTATGGTGATGTCCACATGGCCATGCTCAGCGCTATGGTACATGGCCTCTCTCAGGGCCCTCAGTTTGGCCTTTCCTGTTCGCAGGGTCCCTCCTCCGTTGGCCTGCGGAGCCGACCTCTTCTCCCCGGGGTCCGAGCCCTCCGCCAGGATCTCCTCCAGCGACAGGACATCCCCCTTCTCCTTCTCAGCCTGTGACAGGAGCTTCCGAAATACGTTCCTGTAGGGGAGCGGGTAGCGAGGGAGGAGGCGGAGAGAGGGACAGGAAGGAGGGGAGGGGGAGAGAGAGATGGCGGCGAGTTTAGGACAGAGGCAATAGGTGTAGGGCAGGGGGATGAATTGGGTGTTGAAAATGTGTAGGGGAGGGCAACGTGGGCAGATACAAGAGAGGAAGAGAAAGAGTGAGGAGGAGGATGTGAGACAGGAGAGTGGTTCTGAGTTTGTCTGTAAACACTAGTAAAATATTTTTTGATTAAGCATGATTATATGGGCAGCCTCTAAAACGGTACAATTACTGGTCTGGAAGAGTCACGACGCATACAAAGCTGGTCTTGCTATTTCTTTCCAATTAGTGACTAATACAAGAAGCCATTAATAGCAGTAGCTGCTCCCAGTAATTCAACAGCTAAGCCTGCATCATCGCACAATCTGCCTCATGAAGGAAGGGTTTCAGGGAAATGTGACACATAACGTCATATCCAGTCAGCGAGATCGCTTGATCAGTTTGACGTCGAGGCTAGTCGCCCACGACATTTTGTTTGCTCCCCTCCAATGGTCCTTTAGGTTCGATAACTGCATGAGAACGTACAGAAGGCGCCATATCTCTCTTGCAAAAGTCCTTGGAAGACCTTGGAACCGCGAAAACATTTCGCGTTTCAAAGACGAGTTATCCAAAATACGTCATTTCAAAAACGGGTCTTTACAAAAACATCTACGTGCTAAAAAAACATGAATGAAAGTGGGTAAAAACTGTACGTAATATATTATGTATATTATATGTGTATACGCGTCCCTATGTCAAAACTACTCTGGATGGAAGCTTAGAATTCTAAGATCATGCAACGCTGCATTGTCATCATGTAATTGATTGTCCTAATATTGCTGCATTGTGTTGTTGGGTTTCCACTCTACTCTGCTTCCTGACGGCTCTCAATGCCCAGAATGTTAATGGGTCTTATCTTGCTCAGCTGCGGGGAAATTATGTTGACACCGAATGAGTGAGTGCCACTGACTAGACTAGAGGGCTTATCATAGCATGCTGGTGAAGAGGTAAAACCGAGACATTTGTGACTGTCCTACAGTATTTTGTGAGAGGCAGGAGGGCTAGGGTAGGGAGTGTAAAATGGGTAAACACGATGGTACTGGATATATTTCTGGTTCCAGGTGTGCGTGTGTGTGTGTGTGTGTGTGTGTGTGTGTGTGTATTACCTGTGGCCATGTGCTGCTGCTAGGCTGTAGGAGTTCATGTCTCCCAGCGGGGCAGAGGAGATGCCGTTTCGACACATGGTACCAATCATGGGGTCTGCCCCTCTTTCCAACAGCAGACTGACCAGCTCAAAGTTCCCTGAACCAGATGAATACCGATGAATGAACTGATAGACTTGAACCATGTAGTTAGCAAAATCCCCCAGCTACATTTTGATGCTCCAAAACAGACTTTTCTTTTCACTGAAAATGTCACGCTTCAGGCAAAGTCTGACCTAGGTTCCTAATAAATTGGCTGCATAGCTATACAGAAATGGAGAATATGTGTGGGGCGACGTGGCTCAGGAAGTAGAGCGAGTCATCCAGTAATCAGAGGATCCCTGGTTCGATCCCCGGTAGCACGTCTAAGTGTCCTTGAGCAAGACGCTGAACCCCTAACTGTGACTCACAATGCGCAGGTGTGCGCCTTGCAAGGCTGCCGCTACCATCGATGTATGGCTGTGTGTGTGAATGAGAGGCCGTACTGTAAGCGCTTTGAGTAGTCGCAAGACTACAAAAGCGCTATATAAATGCAGTCCATCCAGCCATGCAGTCCATGTCATCAAAACTGTCATCAAAAATTTCAGATTCACTGAATTCCAGATTTGAAGTGGAAAACTAAATTGAGTGAGTTATACAGCACTTTATGATTGGTTTGAAGTTATCCATGACGCACTGACATTGAAAAAATGTTTAGAGAGTGTGTTGTTTAGTGTGGATTTTTAACAGCAACGGTGTTGTGGGAGTGTCTATTGTCTTATAAAATGCACATACTTTATCTTAGCACTCTATATTTTTGTGATGGGAGTTTTTGTGTTTCTATGCTCATAGTAAATTATGGATTTTTATGGTTCCAGGTGTGTTATGTTATTGACTGAATATTACTGCTTTATATCTGGGAGGTTCACCAAAAACAGTAGGCATTTACTGTAATAGCTTAAATTATATTAAAAATAATAAATATCTAAATTATAGCTAAATTATCTCATTATCTCGATATTCACATTTACATATCATCATTGAAATATATTATGATATATTGGAAAACTCAATATATTGCCCAGCCCTACATACAGCATTTATTATTTTATAAGCAGGCTGTTATTAGTATTCATTATCCATGACTATTTGCTCTAACCACCCATTACCATGACAACACAGCTGCCTACATCTCACTGAGGTCATGGACTGCCAAAGGAACATATGGAAACTTGCCATGAGCATAGGTGTGAATAAACTTTGATTTGCCATCATAAACTTTAAAAAAGTTTGGTATATAAATATCACGACACTTGATTTGCTAAAACAAGTCAGACATGGGTCAAATGTGTAATCCCCTGAAATGTACTTTGGGGTTGTTTAACCCTTGGCTCTGTTTTGACAGGCAAGTTCCGCCTATCAAACAAATCCCATTTGGAAGGAATTCCCGTAATTATTATTATTATAATTATAATTATAATTATAATTATTATTTGAACGCATGTACCTGCAGCGGCAGCCAGCTGTAGCGGGGTCTCTGTGTAGTTCTCAGCCCCTTCCTGCAGGGAGCCCTCCACATTGGCTCTGTTATCCAGCAACAACTGTTGAGCGGTTGCAGGCAGGAGAGAGAGGGAGGAGGACATGCCAGGAGTAAGGTAGAGACAAAGAAAACAGACGAGGGAGACGTCTTACAGTCGGGCTCGGCGGGAGGAGAGGCCTTAACCGTTGGAGACCTCACTGCAGCAACAACCTTAAGCTACCTCACCCTGAAAGCCATCCCAGTACTGGTTCTGAACCACCTAACACATTCCTAGCTGCACTTGCTAATAAGCTGTGGATTTTTATGTGGAGCTTGTGGTCGGCATTGACTTGTCTGACCTGAGATAACACTTCCTATAGTAAGTTGAGGAAGCTGCAAGATGGTGGTTGCTTCTCTTTCCATCCCAAACAAACTCCTTGCTTACTTGAATCACAGCTTAATGTGATTGAGGTGATGCTGATTAATAATTGAAAAAATCCTGAGGGCAACGCTGTTCATCAGGCTTTTAGCCAGTGTTGAATTGTACAGTAAACACTGCAACAAAATGTATAATACATTAAAACTGAACCACTGAAATTTGGCATCCCTAAGGCCGTATATCAGGCTGGCTAAACTCTGGTCTGTCAGGTTTGCCTCTGAAATCGTCTTACTGTTGCCATAAGAGCAATCTTTAGATTCATTTATAGTGGAAGATAGGGACAGGGTGAGTCATTCACACATCTTATGAGGATACATTATTAAAAACTAACTTTAAACGGAGAGCTGGACTTGACTGGATACAGCTAAGGAAGTAGCTCTCCACAAATACTCTACATAACTTTGAGATAATTACTGTACAGATTGGATCAAGAAGGAAAAATGAAAAGGATATATTACATCATTATTATTATTATGACGCACCATAATAATAATAATCATTATCATCATCTTGGTGCAAAGGTCAGGGCAAAGGGCCACAGGTGAAAGGTTACAGGTCATAAACGTCACTACCTGCACGACAGGGACGTGTCCGTGTAACACGGCGAATGTGAGTGGCGTCCCCTGGCGCGTTTCGGGATAAACTGAGGGGTGCTTGTTTACTGTGCTTGGCACCTGGGAAGTCATAGGTGAAGTTCAGGGAGAGAGATATATACAGCCATTAACATTCACAGCTCAGGGCGGGAGGAAGGGGAAAGGAGCGTAAAAGCAAATATGGAGGAGTAGAAGCAAAGGTGGGCAAGATGGCAGAGGAAGATTTTCCTGCTTGAGCGTCACAGAAAATCTTGAGCAGCTCGAATTTTTCTCCAGACCTCAACTCTTGTCACCTTTTTCACACTGCCCACTGTGTACGTGAACCTGGTGTGGAGATATCTGTCTCGGCGAGGCCCTGACCACAGTCTACGCTAGCGTCCCTGCTCCATCTTTAAACAGTGTTTAATTTCAAAGGGGATAGACCAGAGAGAAAACAGAAAATTGGCAGAGACTACAAACACTGTCAAGACGGGCGGTGGTGACTCATGAACAAAGCGACAAATGAACCAACTTAAAAAGCCATACAGCCCAATGTCATGCTGTGATTTCTAATGTAACTTTATCACAGGTAGAAATAATTCATAAATGCCCCTTGATGGGAGTGTCTATTGACAAAAGTCTTATAAAATGCAACATACTTTATCTTAGCAGTCTATATTTTCGTGATGGGAGTTTTTGCGTTTCTGTGCTCATAGTAAATTATGGATTGCATTGTTATTGACTGAATATTACTGCTTTATATCTGGGAGGTTCACCAAAAACAGAAGGCATTTACTGTAATAGCTTAACCACTTAAGAGGTTGGAGTAGTATAATATTTTAACAAAATATTTTGAGTGGCAAAATGTTTAATCAATGACATATAACCTAAAGATTGTGTAGCATTTTCCAGAACTGCTACAGATGGTTTGTGCAGCTAGTGCGTTGCTTTTCACACTCCCATGTTAAGTACGAGTGCTTATCTGATGGGACAATCGCAATCAGTCAACAATGGGGCTCCGCTATTGTGGAGTAGCAACCATGAAGCATTTCTCCTCTCATCTATTCTTGTTAACATGCTATGAGTAAAACAACGTACACACACACACACACAACACAAGCTAAACTCTAGATAAGAGAACAGTATGGTTGACTATGATATTGCTTTGCTGTATTGTTACAATATTGATGCGGTAGAAAGCAAGACAATAATACACTACACCTAGGGACTTTCAGTAATTGTCTTATATTACTATTACTATTATTATATATATTACTGTTATGATGTTAGCTTCTTTACTACGAGCATGATGCCTACTGATTTCTGATCAGTTCTAAAGTGAACTTCATGTAATGACCTACCAATACAACGGAAAGCATGCCAACAGCACGTAAGGAAATGAAGACAAGTAAAGAGAAGAAAGGAGCAACACACAAGCGGATTTTTCATTTTCACCAGCACCACATTGTAAAAGACACACACATCTACAAATGCAAATGAACGTATCAGACGTAAAAGCTGAACCGACGTAAACGTGGCCGGCGTTTCACAGCAGCAGATGGCGTCCGGTCCACACTGACCTCACTGTTGATGTCAGCTCCAGCATCCAGCAGCATCTGGACCATGGCCTCATCGCCACGCACACAGGCGTACATGAGAGGGGTCATTCCCTGAAGGAGAGAGGAAGGGAGAGGGCTGGTTATAGGCATTAGGCTGGAGAAGCCATTTCTACGTCGGAATCATAATAAAGCGCTCCAGCAGGAAGGAAAAAGTACTGGACGGCATCAAATATTGGTGCTTTGAACCACAAGCCATCTTACATTAACCACAAAGTAAAGGGTTGACCTATTTAGCAGCTATTTAGCTATTTAGAGAGTAAGGTGGTGCCTCAAATGAACATTTTCCATGGAAGTGACCTAGCTTCTGAACCTTGGTCGCCAGTCCTCAACTGGGTTCCAAAGGTAGATTCTTAGATAATATTTCCACGACACTATGAATCATTATCTGATCAATTGGAATTTATTGCTATCCATTAAGTACTAAAGAACCACTGCAGATACTGACTGCAGCACAGCGGGGCCCTTTTCCTGCCGTGACTTCACTGCTCGTCTTTAAAAGAAGAAAGTATCAGTGGGCACACACACAGGTGATCATTTTAACCATCTAACCATTTAAAATAACCACTTTACACGGAGAAACAGAGCCACTATAGGGGAGAGGTGGAACCCCTAGCATAACAT
This sequence comes from Polymixia japonica, assembly GCA_900302305.1. NCBI lineage: Eukaryota > Metazoa > Chordata > Actinopteri > Polymixiiformes > Polymixiidae > Polymixia > Polymixia japonica. The sequence goes on from OMKK01023248.1 coordinate 18,237, forward strand.
CTTACATCCCAACACGCCAGCATATGCAAACAGGCCTCTCGATCTTGACACACCTACACACATTATGCTCCAAGCTGCAGGACCACTTACACCAGTACTTCATGTAGGTGTTATTGCAATGACAGTGTACAAGAGAATAACAGAGAACACAAGTGTAAGCTAGGCAGCAATATAATCCAGTTACCAATGGACTGTACACACAAAGCATACAGGTGTTTTAAATGAGCCTCCGTAACACAAACTTCAGTCATTTCACCCCTGTGGGCCCTTATGCACAGTGGGCCGATTAGAGAGGTATATTTATGACTGGGTCAAAGCACACAGAAGCATTTGATATTAAAGATTGATATGCCTGTGTGGTGATTCATTTTTTTAAATATTTCCTGGACAACAATGCTCTTAATCAATTAAAGGGCAATAGTGCACCTTGATGATGGCCCAAAATAGTAGAGTCCAAATGACTCTAAGCAGTTCCTTTATTACTCCTGTAATGCTGTCTGTTCCTTAGGACCATTTACCTGCTTTTATAAGGAAATAAATCTGCGTATTTAACTGCCGCTTTGTCATTTATGTTAGCGGTGACAATGTCAATCAACAGGATTTGCCATATTCACAAGGTCCCCATAAATACTGAGGAGCACTTCTCTTTTGTTTCAGTCAAAAGCTTTTAACTGTGCTTCCGCACTGTGTGGCATAAATCAGCCTGCCAGTAACTTACTGCTCTTTGGATACCATGAAATCAGTGTAAAATACAGGTTTACATTAGGAACATGTGTGGCAAGAATGGCTTTGTACAAACACAGACTTAAGTAAGCCCTACAGAATTTGGACGTCTATTTTGCGAAAGTAAAGGACAGGACGCCTGCCAAGATTTCTTTATTGAACTTAAACAGGCACAGCTTGCTTGCTTACCGTGGAAAATCTGATTGCACATAAGCTACTCCACTTAGCAGCGCAAGGAATAACCAGTAATTCCATTGACTTGGGAAAACGGAAAATCCTAAATGTCATCAACACTTGGATCCGGTTTTATTGACCCAACGTCCCAACCCGAAGCATCACTGTTGACTCCAAGAAAAGTGTTGTAGCGTGTGAGTGTAAACGATACCTTAATTCCTCTCTTCCTTTTCCAATCCTTTAATAACCTGACACGAGGTAAGGTGACATTTTCTTGTATGGCGAGAAATACAGAAGTTCTATCGCGCTGTGAAACTGTAGCGCGCTACATTACTCACAGGGAACAGCCTGTGCCCAGTGTGTGTGTCAGTTGAGAACTGTTGGGTAATACGTATTAGGACTAGTCTGTACTGTCTGTAATGTGTATAATTCTCCATTATGCCTGTGTAGGTGTGCAATGTAAATGCTGTGTAAACGTAGGTGTTTGCGTTAAGTGTCCGACCTGCTCGCTCATGCTGTTAATTCCATCAGGCCCCAGTAGATTGACGGCCTGCTTAACCAGGTCAGTCCGTCCGCAGTTCAGCATCCTGAAGCCCAGGTCCTGTAGGAACTTGGCCTCCGTGGAGGCTGCATCCAGCTTCCTGGTGGCACAGAAACAATCGTCTGCCCTGGAGATAGAGACAGCAGATCCATTACTATGATTAGATGAGAGCTTATCTCAGAAATGGCTTTTGAGATCTGTTCTCCACAGGCCTAAAAGGCTAAGAATTATTAGACGTCTACTGCAAAAATATATTTGTATGGCCAAGGTGTGGCAACAATTCATTTTTGTCAATAGTTTTAAGACCTGGATTCAAAGTCAGTTAGGTCTTGATTGTCATGGTTTTAGGTTTTTGCTTCCTGGTTTTCTGTTTTGGTTGCTCAAGTCAGGGATCCTGCTGTAAATCAGTTTTGTTATTCATGTGTTCTGTAACACCACTCAGTCCACGCTACACCAGTTGTCATGGTGATGTTCCCATAACAAGCTCATAGAAGCATATTTAAAAAGAAATTTGTTTTATCGTTTTTTTTCTTCTTCTTTCTTTTCTGTGGCATCTGCAAATTAAAATGTTAACGTGTAAAGAGCTGTTAATTGACTCTGCATGGACACATCTCAGTGTTTGAAATGGATCAATGAAGGTGTCTCATACTCATTGTTTTGATCATGAGTCAAATTTCAGAGCAAAGTATTTAAAAGAGGGAGTTAGCACTCGAGCAATTTAATGTCTATTTCAGAAACAAGTTGTGTTTTTCTTTTAAAAAAAAGAGACTTGTTGCTTCCAGGTTTTTTACCCGTGTTGGATTATGGGAATCTTTTATATATGCATGCCCCTGCTCAAGCATGATTGATCCAGCTTACTGTGCTTCCCGTAGTTTCATCATGAACTGTAAAGCCTTGACTCACCACTGTGAGCTTTACTCCCAGGTAGGACAGCCTGCTCTGGCAACCCGCAGGCGCACACACACTGGTATATTTTAATATACAAGGGCAATTCTTGGGCTGCTCCCATCCTATCTATGTATTTATATTGATGATGGACAGTAGCCTACTCTTTTATATGTTGTCTGTACCAAATGTTCGTACATCTGAGAGTGGGAAAAGGGATTTTAGGTATTCCGCATCCTCAGACTGGAATATATTGCAGACTGTTTTGAAACTCCATGATCTGATTTCATTGAATGCTTTTAAATCCATTGTGAAAGACCTGGAGACAGAATCGTTGAGGTGTCAGTGCTTAAACTGATGTTTTTGGATGCATGGCTTGTACTGCACTTTGTTCTTTGGGATGTTATATGTTGTATATAATATCCGTTTCTTGTTTTGTGTCTGTTTACAACAACGTTTTTATGTGTTGTGCTGCTGCCTGTCTTGGCCAGGACTCCCTTGTAAAAGAGATTTTTAATCTCAATGGCACCTATCCTGGTTAAATAAAGGTTAAATAAAAAATAGTAAAAAAATAGATAATTAAAAGCGCTGGCACTCTCAACACAGTAACATTAACACACAATTACTGACTGAGCTGCCACATGAAAAACATAGTGTGTGTGTGTATGTGTGTGTGTGTGTGTGTGTGTGTGTGTGTGTGTGTGTGTGTGTGTGTGAGAGAGAGAGAGTGAGAAAGTATAAGACGGAGAAACAATGATGGAGATAGAGACAGAATAAGAGAAACTGAGAAAGAAATACTCCGAGCGAGAGAGGGGATAGAGAGACAGAGAGAGAGAGAGAGAGAGAGAGAAAGAGAGGAGAGAGAGAGG
>OMKK01023248.1:25588-37443 GCA_900302305.1 Polymixia japonica
GTGCAGCGGTTGAAGGTGGTGCATTGCCCGCGATACCAAGTCACCTGGAGAAAGGAGGTATATGTTTTGGTGAGAAAAGGTAGAGCTACATGGATCTACCACGTGATATGAAAATTTGTTAATTAATTCGTTCAAGTTATATAAGAGGTCACTAGAAGTCATCAAAAAAAGATTGGCGACGCTGCGTTCGTTAACTATGCCCCAAAAGTGTGGAACGCACTGCCCATAAACATCAGAGAAGCGAACACATTAGACGGGTTTAAAAACCTGCTCAAAACGTATCTCTTCGCCAAGGCATACTACTCATAGCTCTAAACAGAGGCGGTCACACTCCCCTCTCAATACCCGCTTGGCTAAACTCTTAATCACTACAATGTTATGCACTAATCACGACAACTTTATGAATAAATATGTACCGGGATCATAGTGACTCGAGAAGTCTTTTAGAACCTTGGGATCCGATTCGATGTTGATTCTTAGTCTCACCTGACTGTCTTACTTATGATTGTACTTGCTGCTAGTCCTATCTCTTTATATGTAACATGATTATTTTAATTCAAACAGCCTATCGGAACGCTAGGATCTGATACGATGTGATCATCATTTTGCACTTGTTCTTTAATGTTTTTCATCATTTTGCACTTGTTTTAATGTTCTAATGATTTTCGTTATTTTGCACTTGTTTTTTAATGTCTTTTCCTTGCTGTGCCTTAAACTCTGCATTCTATGTAAATTTTATTGTTGTGAAGCACTTTGAGCTACAATCCTTGTATGAAAGGTGCTATACAAATAAAGTTTATTATTATTATTATTATAAATTCACCGGGTGAGACTCCATTAGCCGCCGTTCCCTTAGACGTATGTGTCACTCTCAGAACATTCATTTAATACGTCATTACTTTGACACATGATTGCTTTGCAGCAGGAAAACACTCATTTGAAAGCTTCCTGATTCACACCCCTCCTGACTCACACAACAGTTAATCAGACACATACCCACACAATGTGGGAAGTCACTGCCCTGAAATTGAATGAATCAACCTTACGCACATCGGGCATCTTGCATTGACCTTACATAAACATTCTACAGGACAGCTGTCTGCTCTGACCCTTGAACTCTGGTCACTACTGGTCACTTATAATGTCGGTGACCTAGGAATTAAACGTTCTACTGTTGCACTCTTGGAAGTCCGTGTGGATAAGAGCACCAGTCAAATGCCTAAAATGTACATGATCTTATATTATATATTGATATGATATGGAACACACCGCCAGATATTTAGTGTTTCATTTAGTCATTTAGAAAGTCATAACTCCCTGATCCCAGATTTGCCAACTCTACAGAGATTTATTGATGAGGTCCTTAGTGATGAATTTTAGAATTACCATGTTTTTCTGAGGAAGAAAAACCGCAGGGTTCATTTTGCAGAAAATTAATAACTCAATTGATCTAATTATTTGCTTGGTTTACTGGAATGCAGAAGGTTCCAGGCCTGACAGGGGAAATATCAGGAAACTGAGCCTGGAATTGAATTGTGATAGCTAAAATAATGTTTTGTGGAGCAGTTTTCTGCACTCACACTCACGCATACCTACCTGCACATTCACACCCATGCGCATGTACAAGCGTTCGCACTCGCTTACTGCACTTTGTGTTTCACTTTACTTCGCGTTTTCGCACATACGGAAGCACGACAACAGTAATGCATGAAAATATACGTGTCGACGTGGAAAAACCAGGAGCAAAGCGTAACAGCGCAAAAGGCAAAACGCATTGCAGCACAACATTCCTCTCTGAATTCCTTTGACACCTCATCCCCTAGACAGGATGACTCGGTGAGTCTATGCCCAAGGTTCTCACCATCTGTCTGACTGAACGCCCATACAAGGGTTCACCAGCAGTCATACACAGCAAGAAAAAAAAAAGTCTAGACTTTCGACCTTGCTGCTCTACCAATGTGCTTGAATCATAGAATGACTTACAAAGCTCACTGCAGAGTTTGCACGACAGCTACAGGGTTCTTGACGGACAGCTGTGGTGGACTGACAGGAGGATGAATGTGTCACATTATACAAATGTTGTTAGCTAACTTTTCTGGTTGGTCAGAAACCAAACAGCTCATGACTACACCAGAGGTCAGACTTAGGAGGACGTGACCTTTCGCCAGGGCGCCTGCCTGGATGCGTAACATTCCACTGTAACTTTCAGACCGTCCTTGCCATAGGTGGACTAAGCTTAGCGTTGTAGCAAACCTTTCCACCTCAAGTGCTCGAGAAGTGTCAGCGCTACTCACTGTATGTTTACGCTGCGTACCACTGGTTAGAATAGGGAGAGAAAAGAAATGAATAATGAATAAGGGAGAAAGGAAAGAATGAAAGAAGGAAGGAAGAAAGGACGGTAGTCGATGTAACTGAGAAACACTAAGTCAGAGATCTGGCAACCTTACCCACAGCCCCTCACATCTAAGCTAGAAGAGAACCCCAAACACACTATGTCCATAAATAATAGACCAGCTCCTAGGTTCTTACCAGGACAACCTTCTGGGACCATCTTAAAGGCGGCCAACGAAATGTTGCAACGGACGTCTCACCAGATTCTTATAGTCGTGATGCATCTCGCCAAATTACACAAATTACCTCGTCCCCCATAGCTTCCCCTCCGAGAGCTAAAACGAGTACAGTGATACATCATCAGGCTATACTTTCCCTTAATTGTTCTTGCAGCTTTGGTGTTGTCGACACCAAACCTCCACTATAATTATCCAAGCGACGTTCCTGTGGGGTCATGTCTATCTCATTTTAATTATTCATAGGAGTTAACCTAGTGTCCCTCTGTCTCTCAGCCTAGTCATCCCCTCTTGAAGGACTCATTATAGAGCAAAACATTGTTTCCTGTTCCCAGCGAAAATATAGTCTACAGTATAGACCACTACTATAATGAAATGTCACGGCATTATCATTCTGTCACACAACAGTTATGAAATCAATTATTTACTTATCTTCCCCTTAGGTATGAGTATTATATGGAGATAGGTTGAGGGTTGTCTGTTTCCAGATACACTTTTCACACATAGACAACACAAGCGAGACATTTTTTGCAATTAGGCTGGTCTATTTGGTTTCTTTAACAAGAACTTCAAAGGTTCTCTTGGTAGTACTCACTCCATCTGGACTGCTCTTTATCTATATCTTTGTCTACATGTCTAGACAGGGATGACCAATTCAATAACCTCAATGCTTTCGAAGCTTTTCGAGGTAAACATTGGTGGTTGTTATTTTTCAGTTCTAGTTATTTTTACAACATACTTTTTTATCTGCAAAGTTGCTTCCAGCAACAGGTACAATAATAACACAATGTAATTAGAAAATCATCTCATTTAGTTTATTGTCCTGGGAACATTGTATTCACTTAAATTGATAATTGACCTGCAATACGTAACCTGATATAAACCTGAATAATGCAGTTTATTAAGGAATAAAATGTTTCCCTATGCACATTTAACTATGAAAATTCTAATTAAATGTTTCATAGCAAACTCAAAAGCAATAAACAGACAATCGACCAGATGGGATTTAGAGACCTTTAGTGCAAAACGCCTATAGGTGAGACAATGGTTGCCAAGCGCATCTGTATCTTTAAGAATGGGCAAGATCTAAGATTATCGTAGGAAGATGACTGTTGTATCCCCTCATGGAGGACTAAGATGGAGGATTGCGCTGCAGTCTCCTGACACATTGTCATTGTCTATGGCTCCCTGGGGGCTGAACTGAGGACATTTAATCATCACATGGTAATATGACCAACTAAGAGCCCTGCCTGTGGGCACATTAGCAATTCCCCAGCAACTATTAATCACAGTTAATTACAAGACATGTCATCATCAACAGAGGACTAGCAGATACATTTACCACTGCTGCTCATGTGGAAATTAACCACTGATAGACACATTCAATACTGGATATGTGACATCAGCCAGTGAGAGGTCAAGGTTAACCAGCCTGCTTGTTTGAATTCATGGATAATCATCGGAGACAATGGGAAAGCAATTGTCAATATATTAAAATACATAAAACCGCTTTCAGCTCAGATGACCTTAATGTAAGAAGTCACACTTCTACTGTATGAAACCTGCCTGGGATGCAATTTTGATTAAAGATGGGAAATGATGAATCCATTATACAGGATTCATCCCTCATTAAAAGAATCTTTGCTAGAGAAGTGTAGTGCATCATACCATGGTTGCTCCATAGGTAACAGTGTCATTCATGCTGGTCGTTAGCATGTCCCACAAAAGGCCCTGTCCATCTAGGATGGATAGTCTATACAGCCACAGCAGTAAAACTACTCCAGGCAAGTCCCATGTATTTAAACAAGCTGAGGCAGTTCATTTGTAATGCTGTTATCTCTAGGATCCCTGGGATAAGTCTGTTCATTAAACAACCATCATGAAACAGTGGGAAACCACAAGAAACCCTTTTTTAATAATTACTTAACACTATCTAAAGAGCTCTCTAAACCATGGTTTCATTTAGCCTCATCATCCTTTCTCTGTTTTTCAAGATTCCTCCAGTCTTTGAAACTGGAGCGAGAGTAAACAGGGATGGTTTCTCATTGTATTGTCATCTTTTCTGAAACTCTCAGGAGGGAAGTTCTAAATGGATGGCACTGTCTAATGGCTCCTACTAGGGACTTAAATTACTATCCCAGTGTCCTCATTTGCAGAAGCACTTTCAGGCTGCTATACAATAAATAACCTTCTTATATGTCTTAAGTATCCACTTTAGCTAGTACAAAACACTGCACGGCTGTCCAATGGAGGGACCTAGGACACGCCCTCCCTGAGAAAAACAATGTTTTTTTTTACTTAGTGCCCATACATATTGAATGTGCTCTCTTTGTCAAAATGTGTAATATGAATACATACAGTATATATGTTATCTGTACACTATATATCCCAGGAGTCTCCGATACGTCCTTCGGGACAATTGCAAACTCCAAAATCCGATCCCAAAGTTACTCAAAATATGTCCTTTTCAAAACGGTGACACTCATGTGTGCACAGTATGATATGACCCTATGTAGTAGTTCATATATAGTCAAGTCTGATAAGCACTGGCATAGTGTACAATTAAACAAAGAAAGAAAGAAAGAAAGAAAGATAGATTAAATTCTATGCATTAAAAGCATATTGACAGGGTATTAAAAGCTCTAAAACTCTGCGAGCCAATGTCTATAGTATCTCCCTATGAAGCTGTATATACACAGTATTCTGGGTTTGATATACTTAGCCCAAACTATAACTGAAAAGAGAAGTTTATTGGCAGTTCTAATATAAAGTACCGTACTGTAGAGTACAAAGCACAGTCAATGGAAATCACCAAATACAATGGAAAGGAAGTGCACTGACCACCTTGAACATTCCCTTATTCAGGTTCCCATGCCTATTCAGGTTCCCATGTCTCTCAGCACACGTGCCCTGAGAATCTGAAGGGTAATGATGGAACGGAGCTTTGAGCTGAGAGTATGGAGAAGCAGCTCACTTACTTAGTACACCATGAAGAAACAGAAACAGAAATGCGAGGAAGAACTGTGAGGAAAGCACACTGGTCATGATAATTAGCTGAACCAAGTCAAGGCTAATTCTTCCACCCAAGGGGACTTCATCCTTGTCCTCCCTTTATGCCATTTGCAGAAATACTCAGAACAGAATTTGGCACCCGGATCACAGCAGGTCAAAACACTCCATCAAAATGAAATTCAATACAAAGCCACGAACAAAGAGTCTTTCATATCCAATCTTCATGGCGTGCAGCATGCAAAATAAATAAATAAATCAACCAGTGAAAAACGAGCAGAAAAATAATTACACTTGAGAAATAAAGCTAGTTATCTGTTTTTCACTTTACCGGACTGGCCGGCTACCTGAAGAGGCTGTTATCTTATATATTCTTATGCTGAAACAAGCTGACATGGTTGTCGCTAGTACTTAACAAACATTGTTTATTTTTCTTAATTTGACAGCTGTTGAAGATATAAGCTGCTTTGTTAAAATGGCTTTCCTTATCCTCCAGCTCGAAAGTACACCGCTGCAGGGTAGTCCATGATTATAGCTAAATAAACAACAAATTGAAAGTGCCTTGTCAGATAACCGGGAGAGGGGAAAACTAAACCAGCTGTATAGAAAGTGGAAGAATAATACAGTTCTTGACGATAGGAAGTTCCAACAGCCATTAGGCACTCCTGTGAAGTCCCCTTTCATCAGAGCCTTGCTACAAACAGCTGCTGGTATTTGTCTCAGAACGCTGGTCATGTCTCTTTTAGAAAACAGTGAGGTGATAACTCAGAGCCTTGTCATGGATTTGTTACCTCAAAACTTCCATTAGCCTTCTGGGTTCCCACCGAAACAGTCAATTAGTGAGTCTGTGTGATCACATTTTCAAAAATTCCCACCTGTTAGGCCAGCCCTGCTACAAGGACAGAATCTATTATGTGATGTCCACTTGCTGCAGAGGAATTCTACTCAAACACTGTGAACTTCAGCCAGACCCCCACTAAGGCAGTAGTAAGGCACCAGAAGCAACTCGGAGCCAACAGAGGCAGGCTAGAGTATCATCAGCTCTCAGATGTCAGGCAGAGAGATAATAATTATTAATGAGGAACATCTGCCTATGGGTTTTGTGGCTTTCAAGAGAGGTGCCCACACACATGCATGCTCACACAGGCCCTCACAAGCACACAAACACACACATGCATGCATGCACGCATGCACACACACACACACACACACACAGACACAGACACACATGCACACACCTTGGAAATGTAATACGCTCAGTACACTTTAATGAGAATCCATTGCTGGGACCCCCATGACAACCTCATAATAAAACCTCATTGACAAAAGACTAAAATGGGTCAATGACATGAACACGAAACAAAATAATCCCTCCTCAATCCCCAATAACAGCAAGCGTTTGGATGAATTAACCTAGGAAACATCTTCCTTCATGAAACTACTTGGCGTACTGGTTGGATTCCTCAGCACTGATCTAGAACCGGCTTTTAAATCATTGTTATAACCTTACCAGCGCTAAGCTCCAGCGAGGTAGCTCATCCTGTGCCAGGTACCGAGGGACATTAAACCATTATACAATAATGAAGCCAGCCTCGGATAATTACCACAGCATACTGCAACAGCCTACCTTGCTTTCCATTCATGTCTTTTGTGTGAGACGAAGGGGCGGCGTGTGTGGTGTGTTTGTGTGGATGGAGGCTGGGGGTGGGGGCTGTTTGTGTCAGAGTGTCCTCGCTGTCCTCCTAAAGGTGTTGGAAAACAGATAAGGAAAATGGCCGCCCCCTGCTCGAGTGACTGAATGCGCCATGCCATTCTCACAGGAAGCCAACCGACGATTTTTACCTTAGTGTCTCTGAGATGAAATGACTGATGGACGGACAAGACGATGGGGGTTTTGAAGGGCACCGCAGCCATCTGAGAGGACGGAAAAAGCCACAGAGTTGAAGTGAAGAAGAGATATACGACAGCAAGAACCTTTTCCACCACATCAAAATACTCCGTCTTGACATGTCCATTAGGGACACAGTCACGGTAAATGGACATGGAGGTGACTTTATCAGTAGTTGATAAAGTCAGAAGTTGAAATGGTGAAATTTGTTGAATGGTTTTGGAAATACAGGAATCTAACTTTAGCTTAGAGAGTATTATGTCTTTACAGGACAGATATAGCTCTCTCATGAGCTTTACCACTGTAGGAGAAAATTACTATGATTGGCTCATTTTCTTTGTAACATCCAGGCACAGAATTGGGTCAGCTACTATATGGGGTGAAGGAAGGATAAGGAGAGGGAAAGAGATGATGCATGACCAAATGGAAAAAAAAAAAGTATTTTAACTCTAACATAATGAAAAATGAAGACAGAGAGCAGATAGCTTCAAGATAGGATCTCACACCTCACAATGGCTCTCCTTTGCCTGTGTGCCTTTAATGTGGGTGTGAGATTATGTGGCAGAAACCGTGCTAAGTTAGGCTAAGTCACACATTTTAAAAATGATTAAAATGGCTGTTGGTCAAAAGGAACAGGCTCTGCTCTTCAATAACCCATTTTCCTTGAAGTGGATGGACTAGCTAGTGGATAGACAGGCACTTGCAGGACATATGCATATACGCACGCTTGCTCGCATACACACATGCAGATACAAGCACTCACAAAGGCAAACAGCATACTTTGTAAGGCTTTCAGTAGGCTGAATCACTGTCCTGAACAAGAAAAATAACATCCTAGTGATTTTCTGTTCCCTTTTCAACTAGTCTACACTTCCAGCAGCTTCACGGGGGAAAAGAGATTCCTTTATTTACAAAAACCACTCAGCCCTGAAAAAATATGCACTTTTATCCACCTATGCACCATAGAAAAAGTGATGACTCATGTTTCAATGACTACTGTAGGCCAGGGAAAATAAGGACAGGACCAGTGTTGCCACGAGTTTTGACGCACGCAGTCTGTAACAGAGCTGATATGCATCAAATCAACTAATTATAATTAAAACAAGCACGGAGTCCAACTGGCAATTGATATAGTGAACAATTTGGTTCAGGGATGCATTGACAATACAACTTAGTCTGTTTTAACTCAACTATGTCTATTCTGCTGTGTGTACTTGCTACCCTCTGTAGTCGAGGCAACACCCAGCCGTTGGAATGGAGGGCCCCATTGTTAAATGCCTGCACTGTATTACATTACGCCGTTTATTTGCCTACCGGCTGCTCCTTGAGCATGGCGATGCACAGGGCAGTATCTACGCTGACAGACGTACATCTCTCTCTCTCTCTCTCTCTCTGTCACACCTGGTCACAATATGTCAAGACGCAGTCAGCACGTATGGATTCAACAGACACGCCACACACACACACGCACAACGTGGCAAAGCAGAAGGGAAACAAAGTCATCCTTCAGGATAGGTCGTCATGGGAACAAAGGAAATCCGGGACTCCCCCCTGAGCGTGCATCGCTTAGATTTGCCATTAGGAGTTTGCTGAACTTGGACAAAGATGAAAAATGGCAGAAAGTACGAGGAGAGGGGAGATAGCCTTGACATCCGAAATGTAAAAAGTCATTCCAGCTCAAGAGAGCGAAATCATGACTCCGGCCATGTTTGTTATTCTTTACACGGGCTCCTTTATTATTCATTAATTGCCGAACAAGTCAAGCGTGAAATCACCCTGGCAACTGGCACTGCATGGCCGGTTTACTTTCTAGCTATCTTATCTATTGTTCAATTATTGAGTTAATAGCTTTTAATTGCAATTTTAATTATTTAAACATGTGGATATCAGAGAGGTTTTATATTGGTTTATCTGGGGATGTCACACAGCAGGACACCGCTATTGTATTCTCCTGAGAAAACCTTCATATGTTTCTAACATGACCATTCTTTTTCTTTACTTTGACCGTTTTGCTCTTTTTTTGATGGAGAGTGGCAACCCACTTACCTTTAACACTTGTATTCAGACATTAATTAAGTAAAGAGGGAGGCTGAGTAGATACACAAGAGGTCCTTGCTGTGCTCTTAAAGGAATAGTTCGCCCAGAAATGAAAGTCATTATCTGCTCACCCATCATGTCAGTCGATGCTCCAGTGAAGTCTGTATGTCCATATCACACACAGCGAGGTATGCCAAGGACAGACTACACGCCATTAAGCCCGATTAGCAACCATTTGGCCATCACAACTGATTTTCAAGATTGGACTGAGTTTGCGCTGGTTTGAGCAAATCCGGGGCGGTCGCGACGGACCGCCGCACTGATTATCCTGTGATGTGTGAGGGCTTAGGACTCTAATCTCCTAGCCTTCTGATCTCAGTCGGTCCCATCACAACTATATCAAACGTGTTTGATTTTTATAACTCAAATCTGGAGTCTTAACATACTCCTGTAGTGTGAGGTCTCGTCATTTAGCGCGCGCACCTCTAAGATCGGAAACTAGACTAGAAATCTGCAAATGTCAGTCAGTTAAGTGTGCGGTGCCCTGTCTTTTCACAGTCTGATAGAAAGAGTTCATGCTGGAGAGTAAATACTGGAAAAAACTATTCCTTCAACGCAATCTTGCTTTACGCTTGATGAACCGAATCTCTGTCATTACCGGCTCACATATTGCTCATCACATCAGCACAATCTGTTCATGTAACATAACGTGAGGAGCAATCCGTGAAGTCCAGTGAAAGGCTACAAGCACTTGGCAGAGACCATCTTCCTCCTTCAGAGCGCTCTATTCGGAGGTGCGGTTCCTAGCCCACATGTCTACCCCCGCCAACATTCAATTGGCTGGCCCTTGAGGTTAGGAAGCCCAGCTGGATTGGTACGGTGTTGGGAGACAAGCACACGGTGTGTTAATCAGGAAAATAATATCAGCCAGGTGTTGTTGTTTCCGCCTGTCTGCACCATTTGTTTGATGAGTGTGATTGCGTTCGGAATCGCACACTGACGTACTGCCTACTACGTACTTGATCAGTATGTACTGCATACTGCGTACTAAATGAAGGATTAAGTATTCCATTACCAGCAGACTGTTCACACTCAAGTATACTTAAGTGAGACAGCCGTGTGTATCGATCACATTACCGGTCCGAGCTACCGTGGAGACTGCACACGTCGAGCATTGCATAGTCTGAAGAGACGCAATGCATTCTGGGGTGGTTGAGTATGTCCAGTAAACTCACGCTGCATACTCTTGAAATTCTTGCTAATCTAGTATACTGTACATCCGGGCATTTATCGCGTACACAAAATCCACATACTACGCAGTTGGAACATACTACATACTTAATGTCACGCCATACTTAGTACGAACAGTACGTTAGTACGCGATTCCGAACACAACCAATGTCTTTAATGCTTGGGACTGCGATGTTTGTAGCAGCAGGCATAACAGGGAGGGGAGTTTTTGAAATGGTCCCATTTCTACCGTTTTGAGGAGGTGCATTTACTCTCTTATCTCTTGCGTACAGATGATTTAAGTATTGGTGGTTTCTTTCCTGCTCCTCAGGGAGTGTTCTCACAATGAATCATGATGACTGAACATGAAAGAAAGCATATTTTACATGTTTCTAACCAGTCTGACCAATCTGTTTCCTCTCTATTTTTATTATTTTACTCTTCTTCTTATGGTCTTTACATAAGATTCCCTCCTTTTTCCATTATCAAAGTGAGGTGGTTAACAATCTTCAGCAATTTTAATGAGATTTTCAATACGGAGATGAAAAAAATAAAAAACAGCCATACGAATTCCCCGGTGAATATATTATTCCCCAGTCAAGAACCTCTGATTGCCCACTGCCTCAAAACACTGTTCTGAAAGTGATTGAAAGTAGTGAATTCTTCACACTCCATCTCCTAGGATACCAAAAGAATGCATTTAGCAGTTGAAAATAAAATGTCTTCTCTCAAGGAAAGACTTCCTCAGACCCTTCTGGTCAAACCCCTCTGATGAAAACCCCGTATATCCTATAACTCGCAAGTTGCTCCAGCTCTAACACAGATCTATTTTAGCAAACACCAATCTGTATGACGAACCACTCAACACTGCCATATATAATTGTCATGTGGTCAGAATTGGCTACAGTCTATTTAGCGTTTTTTTCATTTATCAGGCATCTCGCGTGTTTGCACTGATTAATGTATGCTACTTTATGCAGTGCTGGTTTGTAATGTACATTGTGGTCTAACCCAATTGCCTCTTTCTATCTCATACACACACAAAAACAAAGACGAGTACAAATATCTGGGAGGGACAAGGTGCTCTAACGGTTGAGTTTGGTGAGGACAGGAAGGATGGGGCT
>OMKK01023262.1:0-12000 GCA_900302305.1 Polymixia japonica
GTTTTTTGCCATTTACAGGCGTTGTACTTTAATGAACTCCTCCTAGAGAATTAAACAGAGCGACTTCAAATTTGGTCAGTGACATCTAAAGACCTTTGCGATGCTAAATTGCGAAGGATTTTAGATTTCATGGAACGCCCCTGTCAATTTGCATGTTCGCCATGGAACAGGAAGTAGTTGTAACTTCAGTGTACATTGTCCAATCTCCCCCAAATTTCTCAGGCTTGATAAGAGTCCAGGCCTGAACACATCTAACAGTAGGTCAAGCACTGCTGCGTTAGTGACCGACTTGCGTAACACCTCCGACATGCCTGCTCAACGCTGCTTGCTTTAATTACCTACTATTATTATATTTATCTCGAAACCAAAAATCAAGTAAGTAATAAAGTAATAAAAAATAGACCAAATTGAATATTTGATCACACTGGATCCCCTTTGAAGGCCCGACTTTGGGTAGCACAAGCCTACAGTCATGTTTCCTTCTTTCTTTCTTTCTTTCTTTCTTTCTTTCTTTCTTTCTTTCTTTCTTTCTTTCTTTCTTTCTTTCTCCATCTCAATTTCATTTTTGTTGGAGTCTGATTTCATGGCATACATTAACAGTTAACAGCGTCCTCTGCTGGGGTGAAACACAACAGGTGTCTCCGGTACAAATAAAGTTTTTCCTGGATGCTGCCATGACAACCGTACGCCTGGTCGACAAGCATCGCCAGGTAATACTTTTTTCGGTATTTGTCCAAAATAAATTGTTAGTCAGAGACGTTAGTCAGTCGATAGTACTTACGTCTTATTGTGATTCCACGATTTTGCAGCGGGAACTACGTATTAAGTATTAAGTATTGTCGGGCTTGTCCAATGCTAATGGTCCGTGTTGCTCAAAACAACCAGCCTTCACCATCGATACTCAAAACCACGTTTAATGGCATACTGTTAGTTAACATTACTGAAAAATAATACACTATCACTGGAGTTTAGCAGTGTTTATTTACGTTAATTACGCCATTATCAAGTGTTCTTGTTGCTGTGATTGAACTGAATTGACCTGAATTGAATTGAAGCAGGGCGACGGGGACACTAGTCTCACTATGGAGGAGAGGTTGGCCCAACAGAAGGCGACAGACTTTCTCAGGGAAGCGGAGAGAATGAAAAGACAGTGAGTCTACTTATTCCTCATTCTCTGTTGTTGTGTACCTTCCTCAAACACCTTTCTTTCTAGAAAAATATGTTTTTGTATTAGTTGTAGTCAGAGTTATTTCACACATGTTTATGAGCACAACGTTACTTCACTCGGATAGGCTTGTCTATGATTTAATACACTATCTACCTGCTTACACATGCTTCAGATCTTTCATTTGATTGAAAGTATGATTTTTCTGTCACAGGATTGAGAAGGCACAGAAAGAGAGGACTTTGGGTGCTCAATGCAGAAAGAATGGCTGGACAGATTGGTTTGGAGAACTGGAAGAATATGAGAACCTTCTGCAGGAAGAAAGAGATGCTGAAAGTGGGTCTTTATTTGTACTACAGTAGACCAATATTTAAAAAGGCCTCTGAGACAACATTTATACCATGTAACAAAAACTGTCCATTGAAACTAGTATTATAGAAACAGGGCAGCACTGGCAAGGGGGCATTCTGAATATTCAATTGTAAAGGAAACACTGAGTTAGACCCTCTATAACTTTAACCTCAGATATTAAAATTGGTTGGTTAACTAGATCTGTATAGTATAGAGACATGCAAAAGAAAAGTAATTTTCAAATATCTTTGTACCACCAAGTTTCCATATGTAACTGAAACATTATGTGAATGTTCCAACGTCTCTTGACTTAACTAAAAGCAAAACCTAACAGCCTGTCTTCTCCGGTTTATCCCACTAGTTAACTGGGTTAAGATGCAAACGATGTGCTCAGTTTTGAGGGCTTGAATCCAGCTCAGTTTGTTGCATATCAATACCCCACCCCCTTTTCAGTCATTCCTCATTGCTGTCACTCTCAACTGTAGGCTCTAATAAAGCAGATGCTTTAAAGATAATCTCAAATAAGGGTTGTACTCTCATAGAGATGAATCTTCAGAAGCAGTTGTTGAAGATCCATAATGGAGTGAGAACATTCCAGAGACAGCTAACTGATGTAAAACCGTCCCCAGAATGTAAGTAGAATCTGTCGAGATGAAAGCAACCACATGCGGTACAATGATAGAGTGTATTTGGCAAGATGCTCATACATAATATATTTTAATAATAATGCATTTTGTGTTTCTGCTTGGGTTTTCAGTGATTGAGAAGCTGAAGGAAATAATGACAGAGGTGGAAATCTCAGTTAATACATTTAAGGAGGACCAGTGCCTACGGTAAAAGGACCTCAAATGATATAACTTGGTTTCCCATCCCTAGCATCCCTGTGAGAACGCATAGAGACAATAAAACATAAATCTAGACATATGGAAGTGGAAAAAAACGTTTTTAGAGTAACTGTTCCCCCCTGTCTGAAGTTAGGGTTATAGTCAGTCCACGTAGGCCAATAACCAGTGATTAGTGTTTATGGCAGTAGTCTATGTTGGTAGGAATTATATGTAACACACAGTAGTAGTGCATAAAACTAATGGGAATAGTTGTCATTTTTCTTTCTTTTAGCTTTGAGGAGCTTTTAAAGGAGGAGAGGATATGCTGTCAAGAAATTGTTGCCTATGAAAAGAAAATGGAGAACTGGACCCTGGCTGTCAAATCAGACCCAAAACTGCCCTCGACTGCCGCAACGGAGGTGTCTATCCTCTCAACTTCCTTCCTTTACATTCGCTTCTTCACTCCTCCATTCATTTTTGGCTTTGAGTCAGAGATAGACGCGCTGGGTCTGTTTGAGGCTTCTCTGAGACAGGTTTGCCCTACATGTATACACGGCACAGTTCAGACCCCAGACTTCCTCTTGCTAATTCGGTGTCTCCTAACCCTGCTTATCTCTTCTATTTTTATTTTCTCTCTCTTTTCTCATCTCCTCCTCTCATTTATTGATTCTTTGGGTTAGGATTTTGGGTGGCTTGTAATTATTAAACTGCCGTCTTCTATGTAGTGTGTATGAAGAAAAAAATCATGTCGATATTTTTTCTTTTTTTATGTTATACAGACTATTGTATGAGTCAGTGAGCTAGATGTGGTTTCTTGGCCACAATGCAGTGCTGTAAATATTTGCATATGAGTAAACACAAAGATCAAAGAGATATATAATAATAAGATAATGGTCAGACAGCCTATTTTTGCAGCATATTCATCGTTTGATGTGAAGTCCATCTTACACAGTAGTAGGAATCAACAGGAAACAGACTGACCTAACTTTGACCCATGCAGCACATCATTCGTTAGCTGATGTAATGTTTCTTCGCTAGGTGACCAAACCCACGGATGGTGACTTCCCTCCGGAAGTCAGAGCCCTGGAATCTTTCCTGCAGAAAACAGGAGGCCCTGTTGGGGGCTGGGACCAGTACGACCACCAAACCTTCCTCAAAGTAATACAGCATTATATGATTTGATATGATTATAAATAACGTGTCCGTGGGGAGCTTCTATACACAGTTCTGTCTATTAAGGTTGGCCTAACGAAGAGCTTATCTGGGCTGGGACCAGGGTTTCTAAGAGTAAACATCATATATTGCTGGGGTCAAATACTGTACAAGGGAGTATATTTTTATGGAACGTAAAAAAAGGCTTTTGTATACATGTCTAATCACACCTACAGGAGAGAGGCCAGAGTATTACACCTGTTTGTTATTTTTACTTAAAGATGTAATCTGTAACTTTTTCATGTTTAAAAATCCTATTTTTGTTACTATCACTCATATCAGTCATCCTCATAATGATGATTCAACCCAGTCCTGCCCATTGAATTACTCCACGTTCCCTGTTATAGTGAATGGAAATTCCAGTGTTGGTGGTGACATCAGTTCTGTGCAGAGGAAGTGACATATTTTATGTAAACGGACGTTGGGAGTACATGTAGTGCTATCTTCAGAAACTGAACCTGCAAAGTGTGTCAGTCTGAGGAAGGAAAACAGCTCTTCTGGAGCAGTTGAGAGGAAATAATCTACTCCAAGGCAACCTGATGACCTTGATCTCTTATTTCATATCCCTGTGGACAAAACGAAACAGGATAGAAGTCAAGCCCTGTCTCCCTATTTATTAACTTGCAACTACCTTGTCTAAATATTTTGCCTTGTTTTTCCACCCTGTCTGAATTATCTGCCTATTTGAAACTAATTCCGTTCTATCTGAAGAATCGGCCTGATCAAAACCTATTCTGCCCCATCTAAACATCTTGTCTTGTCTAACCTAATCTATCCTGTCTCATCTAAACTCATTCTGATCTATTTGATTTAAAGGTGTGGACCAAGCACTGTGGGCGGCTAGCCTTCAGGAGAGAAGCTAAACTGTACCTGCCTGGCAAAAGCTTGGAGGAAATAGAACAACACGAGGACTGGTATCAGCAGCTGATCTTCCTGCAGGATAAGAAGAGAGAGGTAGAGAGAAGGGGGGCGAAACGTGTTAGATCTCTATGGAGGAAACACATGTGCTACTTATATGCTAGACAGAAGCTTTAAGTGTCATGAGGACTGATATCGGGAGGTAGAGATGCGGAAAAAGCCAGATCTCTTACTCTGCTCCAAGGTCCTGACACCGCAGACCAGTACTGGCAACGCAGTGTGGGAATTATCGTCTTTCTTTACTTTATTTTATTTTATTTTAAGAAGGGGGATGATGGGCGGTCCACATACCCTTTTACCATCTTTTATTTAGACAGTAGGAAAGGAGAGAAGGAAACAGACTGGAGGCGACACAGGAGAGAAATCTCTGGTGGGATTTAATCCCAGGCCAACAGGGAACATGTACAGCTCCACAGGCAGCGGACCAGACCGCTCAGCTATTTTTGGACACGTAATTGCAGTCTTTTACACTGTTGTTTGTAACGCTATGTTGGTGGGCGCGCACACAGACACGCGCGTAGACGTTCAATCAGTGAGGACAGTACGTCTCCACAGACACATGATGGACAAAGCCTTTAATATTCATATAATCTTCCATCCATCCATCATCACCATGTGGTCTTTGCTTTGCCCAGAAATATCTTGTGGCTAACATCGGTTTCCCTGACGACTGCTCACGAACCGTTTCCTAGTTAACTCCAGTGCCAACACGGAACCAAACCTTTAAATAACCCAACCTCCAGGATCTCGTTCTCCGTTTTTTTCATCACCAGGCCATCCAGCGGTGGAAGACCGGCAGGCTACAGGAGCGGCAGGCCAGGATACGGGGCCAAGAGGACGCGGAGCAGGCGGAAAGGAGAGAGAAGGAGGCCGGCACTAAGGCTCAGCAACACAGGTGAGCCAGGAGTAGGATAACCCACAGAACAGAACAGCAGGGACAGTTAGTGAGGCTGCAGGAACCACGAGGAGGCATTGGAGGAGGCGAGGGTGGAGAGGGACGCTGACCCCCAGCTGGGTCAACGGTGAAACGCGCAGCTAAGTCGTAGGTTGCCTACCCGACGTGACGAAACCCCAGCGCGGCTGAACTGTCCCACCAATACAAAGTGATTTTGGAAGCATTGCACGGTCACAGACTTTAACTTTATCGCTGTAGGTTTAAATGGCTTCTGTTCCGTTCTGTTCTGTTTGACCCTCTGTTGTTTTAGAGCTGAGCAGGAGAGGAGGGAGGCGGTGCGGCAACTAGAAGAATGGAAGGAGCACAAGAAGAGGAAAGAGGAGCAGGACGAAGAGCAGAGACTAGCTGAGGAGATACACCACAGGAGACGGGCAAAGGTGTGTGGAGTGTGTGAAGAAGAGGTAGTTTATTGATCCAACAATGGGGAAAGTTCCATGATCACTGAGTAGCACAAGTGAGACAATACAGTCTCACGTGTGCTACTCAGTCTCACTCCAATCAGTGTCATACAGTACAGCACCTGTGCTAGTGAGAAACACTAACAATAAAAGGAATAATGAATCGGTCAGTTACCAGACAGTGTAATAGATGTAGAGGTGGCACAGGGGGGTGAATAGATGGACTTTGATCTGTCAGGAGGAGCGTCGTCGCCAGCTGGAGGTGAAGCTGACGATCGAGGAGCAGCTCCAACTGAGGAGGGAGGAGGAGGAGGAGCGGGTGAGGAGGAGGAGAGAGGAGGAACAGAGGGAGATCGAGGAGAGAAGGAGGGAGGCGGCGATGGGCATCAAACGTTTCCAGGAAAGGGTAAGGATTCTGGGATTAGTGTGAACACGGAGCTGATGTTTTATATAGTTATTCACAATTATCCTCCTATCATCATCATCATCAGCACTACCTCTTTAAAGCAGCTACAGGCAGGATTTGTGCTTTAAGATTTTATGAAATAAATGTTGATTGCATGTTGTAATGACACCATGGTCGTTAAAGTGGCAATCTTGAAGATCTCCGTTTCATTGTGTTTGGCGAAAAGCAGTAATTTCAGGTGTGTAACTGGACCTCACTTCAAAGGGAAAACGCGTCACTAATGCTAATTTGAATGCATGGCAGGGAAGTCACCACAGACGCCCAGTTCTTAATACTCATAATACTGCAAATGCGAGGGCTTTCATCAGTGGGCCATAGGTTCAATCACCATTGTGTTACCTCATTCGGCGATAGATAGTGACTGAACAGACATGTATTTAAATGAAAATCTTCAGAGATCTTCAAGATTGCCACTCAAAATCTCATAAACTTGTCTGTAGCCACTTTAGCTTGGTTTACACTCCGACGTCCACAGATGTGCGTATGGGAGTCGTAAAACTCTTCATACAAATTGCAATGTCTTTTATCGTGTGTACAAAGGCTACTCTTAGTGGACAAAGTGAGATAGTCCCTCTTGCTGCTGGGGCTACACAAATCCAGCCCATGACTGACGATGGATCCCTGCTGTTCTGTAGGATCTCCACAAGGTGGAGGCAAAGCTCCAGGACAAACAGCTGAAGGAGCAACAGGAGGCAGAGAGGCAGAAGAGAATCACTGCCAAGATCAAGGAGAAGGTGAGGGTTGAACAGAGATAGGCCAAAGATGAGAAATAAACCATGAGATTTCTCAGACTCATTAAGCACCAGGGTTTCCATTCAAATGAATTAAAAAAAAGAAAAACTCAAGCTGTCCTGAGAAACCCTCCTAGAAAAACTATGATGCTGGAGTTTCACCCTCATCATCTAGATCAGTGGCTGCGTTTACATACACACAGTATTCTGGATATTAACGTATATCCCGGTTAAGTACACGTGTTCTAACCCAATCTGATATGATCTAGGTGGCTTTGTTAGTCCATGTTAGTCCTTTTACTATGTTAGTCCTTTTACGAACTTATTACCATGAATAAGAATTTGTTCTCTGTTAGCCTTCCTTGTATAAAAACATTATTATCAGTGGCCTGAAGAAATCTCTTATTGCCTGAAACTCTGCAATGAACATACATGAATATTTAGGTTTAGCTTGATGTTAGAGTGAAGAAACCTTTTTTTTACAAGTTAATAATCACAGCCTGTTAGAAATGTGAGGTTTTGAGCAAGTTATCACAGTGTTTAAGTTTACCCCAAAAAGACTTCCAGGAGGACTGACTCTGGGTATCGGGTGTTGGTGCACTCATATAGACCGCAAGCGGAGGTTGTCATTAAACTTCAGAGCTCTGAAGAAGACGCCTAGTGTGTCAAAACATTGGCCATGTCATCCTTAAATAAAGCGAGCATTTAATGACAGCTTCCACTTGTGGTCTATACGAGCGTTCCAACACCTCATATCCAAAGTCAGTCCTCTTGGAAGTCTTTTTGGGGTAAGCTTAAAGTGGCAATCTGGGAGATCTTTGTTTCGTTCTCTTTGGTGGCACCTATGGTGAAAAGCGGTAATTGCAGTCACTAATCACTAACTGCACTGCTTGTGATTTGAATGCATGGCGGGAAAGTCGCCACAGACACCTCGTTAATACTCATAATACTGCAAATGCAAGGGCTTTTATCAGTGGGCCATAGGCTCAATCACCATTGTGTTACCTCATTTGGCGATAGATAGTGACTTAACAGACATATCCAAACACATTATATAAATTAAAATCTTTGGAGCTCTTCGAGATTGCCACTTTAAGTTTGATTTCCGAGTCACCTGTTGTCGAGCACCTCTCCTACCCCTTTGTTGTGCGGAAGAGCGGAGGCCTATTTGAACTTGTTATCATAGCATTTATTTGTCCCCATTCAGGTGGAGGGTCACATCAGCCGAGACCCGTCCAGATTGACCCGGCCCACGAAGGGATGGGAAGAGCGAATGAAACACGTGGGACCCTCGGGAGGAGGGGCTGTACTACAGATGTTTCACAGGTTTGTTCCCTAGGCCCTTTCAGTTAACCTGTCAGTACAGTTTAAAATCAGTTTGTTCAAGTTATTTTGATTGTTTGGTGAGGTTGTTGTATTTGTTTCTATCTTTTGATTGTTTTGAGATGTTTTATAAACCCCTTGGGTTTTTATCTGATCTGCCCAAATTTGCATCTCCTCCTTCTGTTTTTTTTGTATCATCACTGTGCAACTAAACTAAATTAAGGTTAATAACTGAAATTATGTTCCGTACATTATAATTGGTGAATTAATTTTCATATTTTACATACTTTGGAAGCAAAGTATTCCAAAAGTAACTAAGTAAGTAAGTTAAAATGCTTAGAAACTGGTTTGTTCTGTTTTGTTGCAGAGCTGTACCCAGCTGGAGACAAGGCCTATGAGTACCAAGAATGGAAGCCAGCTAGATAATCCTGATCACAATCCTAGGATTTCTGAAATACTGCAAAATGTTTCCTGTTTTAAATAAATTATTTTCAATAGAAACTTAATCACTGGGACGTTAAGACAGATTGTGCCTTTGTTTCTTTTTGTTGTGTGCTGCTATCTGCTGTATGCAAATGCTCCTTTTTTAGTAGTATTAGTAGAATTTGTAGTAGTATTTTCTTTTTTTTCTTCTATACCTTAAATGGGACTGCTTTCCTCAGATCTAGATGTTTTATCATTTGTGATCAACTTTCACTCATTACTAGTGTATGCATTGCTTTCCTCCAAATTTGAAAATCCAGTTTAAAACGGAATGATCTGAAATAGTTTGTTCACAATCAGTGTTTGTGAACATTTAGTTCTGGAGTTAGAAAACAAGGTACCCAGCCTCTAGTGAGTTACCTGTAATTACTTAGATTGAAACAAACCCTGCACCCAAGAGACAAGCCATAAGACTGAATTTATGTTATTTGATCTTCAACATCCAAATGAGTGTAATGTAATCTTAACAGTATGAAGTAGAAAACACGCCTACATCTGTAAGAAATTGCTCTAGAGTCTCTTCTAGACTCTGTACACTGAGTCAATTTTCCATTCACTTTAGCGAGTAGCTCTACAGGTAACAGAAACATGTATCGGTAGTCCGCGCTTTTATTTTGAAACAATCATAGCCCGGAAAAGACTGCTCATAGGTGCGGACGCAAAGATGGCGGAAGAAGAAAGCCAGTTAGAAGAATTTGAGCAAATAGACTTTTTAAGAGATAGACATGTACGATTCTTCCAGAGATCGCTTCAGGTATTACCCGAGAGATACTCTTCCCTAGAAACAACCAGGTATGTTTCTTAAAATTAATACCCTAATTGACCTGTTTGGGTGGAGAACTTGGTTAGCCAGCAAGCTAGCTGTAGCTTACTAGCCGTTTTGAATGGGAAGCTAATGGTATTTAGCTTTCGCGCTAACGATAATGCTAGCTAGTGTCGTGATGACAGTTTAGATATTATAAAATACTAAGTACAGAGTCGGAGCATGATAGGTGTTAGGATACGTAACGTATTAGTCAACGTTACTAGGTTATTATATTGGACTGTGATTTTATGTGACAAATCAACATTTGAAAAGATTTAAGGCAAATTGGACGATTGAGTGACAGTAGTCAAGTTAGCTACTGTTACCTCTGTAAACTTACTGGGCAGTTTGCCAGGTACCATAAATTAGTTTGCTAATTTAAATATATATATATATTTTACAATTGCTAAATACTGAATAATCAAGATGTCTTCCCTAAAAATACTGTTAAACCTTGTTCTTTACTAGTAACCTGAGGGTTACTAGGGTCTAGTTCAACGCCTCCTCATCTTGTATTGAATGTGTGTGTGAACACCATACAATTAGAATTGAATTCTGGAGTTAACACTTTGCCTTATTATTTTTTGCTCTGTGCTCCTCCCTTCAGGTTGACCATAGTGTTTTTTGCGCTGTCTGGTCTTGATGTCTTGGATGCCCTGGATGTGATTGATAAGAACAACATGATTGAGTGGATCTACTCCCTACAAGTTCTACCTACAGAGGATCGTAAGTCTCATGCAGGGTTCATACTTCAGAATCAGCTTCTCAGCCTGCAAATGTGAATGTCAAAATCTAAAGAAAAGCAGATGATGCCTCTTCACATTGCTGTAGTATTCCCCTTAAAACTGAGCCCAGCCCAAACATTTAGTAGCACAAATGTTTGCAAACAGCTGCACAATTCAAGAGGGGAGAACATACATAAATCAAAAGCTGGGTTCAAGATATGTGATTAGATGTATATAGCTTAGTCACCTACATCACAGAGTGCTTCTGTGCTGGCATCATCACATGACAGCTACATTGTCACAAGATGATTCTGCATGTTTGTGTAAAAATGGATGGCACCCAAGATAATATTAGCTACACTATTTAACATATGATGCTGCATGGCTTTTCCCTGATTCGAAATGAGAGATTTAGGGAAAGTTAAGGTTACCACAGATCAGAGGTTCTTCTTTAGCATTCCGATCAAGAAAGGAATCTTTACAAGAATCTACTTGAAAACTTGTGTTTTCCCACCCTTCGGGTTTTGAAAGACACGTAGCGCCTCCAGGCACACGCCCTTCCTAACCTGTCCCAACTGTTCTTGTGTTCATCAGGGAAAGTACGAGTCTAAATATATAATGATTTGTTTTTTCTTCGGGATGTGTCCAACAAGCCACTCCTGCCATCTGTTCAGATGGCCAGTCAGTTAATTATTCAAGACACCAACAGAAATCATGTTAGGGTAGTGCTGCTTGATTGGACTTGTTATGCTACTGCCATATGTTTGGTGTCTGGATGGTTTCTTGGTGGTGGAAGTACAGCTAGTAGGCGCTCGAGATCCCCTTTTGTGTCATCGATAAGGGAAATAATTGTATGATCAACAGATGTTGATGGGCATGCTGTTGTTCAACAGAGCACAAGTAGGTTTGAAGTTACATTTACGGTCTTTGAGTTGGTCATGATAGAAATCATATTGTTAATGTTCTGGGTAGTACCTACTTAGTCATTTGGTGTTTTCAGTGTACTGAAGTTGAAAATTGTTTAGCAAGCAAATTTTGGCTATATGAGTCTACTGAAAATCCCAGGATTTTTCAGGAGTGGTTTCAGGGTGTGATTGAGCAGACACTGGTAACTAATAGATAAAAAAACATAACCTATTATGTTGTGCGACATGAAGGGTGGTAAGATGCCTATCATGGGCAAAACGGATGAGGTGGCACCTGATGCATGTCAGCATTTGGGTTCCAGTATTGTTTGGATGTAGTTTGGTGAAATTGGTCCTGTCGCATATTGTTGTTTTTGCTACCCATGTAATATTATGTACTATGGGCCATTGGGTTGATGAATGCACTGACTGAACACATTTACACACAGGGTCCTACTTCTCTGCCATTGGTAGTATTTTAATTATATCCACAAGGTGGCAGCATTACGCCTTGCTCAGCTGGCTGTGCTCCTTGTGGGCAGAACCAAGTCTATGCAGCATGTTGCTGAAGGTCAGCAGAGACAGAAGGGATCTTGGGTATAACGTTAGATGATGCGGTCAAGGTGGTAATGAAAAGTCTTTAGGCTTTTTTTCCGCTTTCTCTTGATATTTACATTTGGAGCTTGGCAATACATTTAAATGAATATTTATTACATCTTGACACACAATATCTTGACAT
>OMKK01023265.1:1102-16893 GCA_900302305.1 Polymixia japonica
TTCTCTCTCTCTCTCTCTCTCTCTCTCTCTCTCTCTCTCTCTCTCTCTCTCTCTCTCTCTCTCTCTCTCTCTCTCTCTCTCTCTCTCTCTCTCTCTCTCTCTCTCTCTCTCTCTCTCTCTCTCTCTCTCTCTCTCTCTCTCTGTTGGAGTGCTCTGCGTCCTCTAAAAGTATGGATCTTGACCGCAGCCATTTTCCGTGGAAGAGGGAAAGGCTAAAGAGAAAGCGCTGACCCCTCTTCGCCGCAATTTTCCCCTCATCAACTTGTGAGACTTCATTAACTTCCACGAGGTAATTTCTTCTTCCACTGCATTTCAGCAGGAGGCTGTTATGAAGGGTTTTCCCCTCATCTGTTCCTATTGTGTCTCTCTTTTTCCTGTATCTCACAATACATATCAGAAGAAAACATCTATGCTTTGTCCAAATTTTCCTTTAGAAGAATTCACTGTTCTTCATTCCTGTGTAATTTGGACTCTTAAAGATGTTAACAAGGAAGGAGGAAGGAAGGATCTTAATCAAGTCAAGCATGAGATCCCCTCAAATACGTTTCCTTTGTTAGCGACATGAGCAAAGAAAAAAGGATTTCAGGGCCCTGTGAAAATATACAACGTCAAAGCACTTAGGATATTGTTCACTTTCATTAGTCTAACATTCTCTGCTTGAAAAGTTTTCTTGGTACACAAATAACCCTTCCACCACCCCACTATCACTTTCCTACATTTTCCTATTTACAGCAACACAAACACACACACACACAGATCAGATGATGGCTTCTGGAGACGGGCTGCACAGCTGCTACATAACAGAATATCCATTGTTGAGCGAGAGCTGGTGTACACGGTTAGCTGCAGCGAGGTGCTGGATGGTGGGAACAGAGGGAACATGCTGCCCTCTTTGGGAATATTGGTGTTACTTTATACACAATGGGTTATTTCAGTCTGTCTCTTAGATGTTGCAGGGAAATCCCAATGTAAAACACACTTATCACTGTAAGCGGAGATATGTTGGCAATAAATGTCTTATTTTTCCAAAGCATTCTTGAGTCATTTTTTTCCAATTCAGTCTTGCATTGCAGCTTGTCTTAATGTATTTCCCCTAGCTATTTGACTATCCACCAAAGTATACTAAGCATATGCACTGTATCTGAGTTTCCTAAAACGATATATATCATATTTAAAAATAAGTGCCAACTCCTGGCGACAAATCATATTGTTCAGTTTTGCAGTCCCCCAACACCAACACACACTGTAGACTGTGATCCTATCATAATAAAACCAACACACACTGTAGACTGTGATCCTATCATAATAAAACCATCACACACTGTAGACTGTGATCCTATCATAATAAAACCATCACACACTGTAGACTGTGATCCTATCATAATAAAACCATCACACACTGTAGACTGTGATCCTATCATAATAAAACCATCACACACTGTAGACTGTGATCCTATCATAATAAAACCAACACACACTGTAGACTGTGATCCTATCATAATAAAACCAACACACACTGTAGACTGTGATCCTATCATAATAAAACCATCACACACTGTAGACTGTGATCCTATCATAATAAAACCATCACACACTGTAGACTGTGATCCTATCATAATAAAACCAACACACACTGTAGACTGTGATCCTATCATAATAAAACCAACACACACTGTAGACTGTATATCTGCACTGGGTTCTTTTTCTGGTTGTTTATGTATGTTTGGCTCATCACTACTTGTCACAAAGGCTGTTATATGAACAAGTCACTGCCTCTTTACTTTTCTACACTAGAACACTGATTCGTTGACATGGACAGTAAGCTGGTTTCAGACAGATGGTCCTACAGGAAGAGATTCTCTCCCCAGACATTTTAATACTATGACAAGGGGTCTCGCATTGTGTGAGCATAAGGTGTGTTTATAAAGAAGAGATCAGTGAGGTTTGTGGGAAAACATCAGTAAATGCTTTTTGTGTTAGAAATAGGACTTTGTAATCAACGTGGGTGTAATATTGTCATGTTTTCTGGTTTGTGTGAGTATTCTGGTTTCTAAGTTTTAAATAAGTTACATTATTTCTGACCGTGGCATTGCGATAGCCAGATAGTGATACTGTGGTGATAATATTCCACTGCCTTGATGTAACTGTCAACAGAGACATCTAGATCAAAAACAACACCAACATATTCAACAAATTGATTTGGAGCAACTGCTCAGCCATCGGAGGCCTCCTGAGTCAGCCACTGAACCAGCGACCTGCCTGTCTCATGTGCACTCCAGTAAGCGATGTTCATCTGTCTGTGCCGATATGTAAACTTTCCTCTGTCTCCCTTTCCTCCACGCAGCTCTAAATGATACATGAAGTGCCAGGGCCAAGCCTGGCGCAGAGACAAATGCCAGCCACTCGCTCTTTCAAATGTCAAATCTGACAGTCACAGACATTCAATAACCATACCTGCCGGACCAATTCAGGGCCCACGCTCTTCAAACAGTCCCTGACATCTGAGAACGAGACAGGAAAGGCTAGGTTTTCTCTGCCTCTAGGTATGAGGTAGCATAGACACCTCGTCTTGGCCAAAGGTAGAAGTGCAACAAGGGTTAAACCCACAGCCATTTCAGCAAATCTGTCTTAAGAGGGCCAACAATAGAGATTGATATCCAAGTTTAAATATTGATACCCAAGTTTTAAAATCACATAACCAAAGGATAGCAGCACTAATCTAAGATCACTGGTCATTTATTTAGTCTTTTATTATTATTATGGACTTTCTTACTTCTTGTGGGAGCTTGGATCTTTCAGAGGAGAATACTAATCAAGCTGCTACACATGTCACATCTTGATGACATCACAGGTTCAAGTCTTCTGGTTTCTGGATTTAAGAGAGTTGTTTGTCTTCATAGATATTGATTGGGCCTTATGAGTTGTGGCTTTCCTATATTAGTAAATGATGAAAACAACACAGACGAGACCAAGACCAACCATTACGCCCTCCAAAGTGAGTTTTTGTGGGTTTTTTGTAAGTGTATCAGGGTATATAAACATGGGACACTGATGGAAAATAATCTCTACATCTCTCAGATGCCATAGTAATTCAAAATACATTTTATTTTGTACCAGACCTAAAAAAGGCTCTGATTTCTTGTACTGTCAAGAAAGTATGGCCTGTTTCACAAACTTCACTGACAGACTCAAAGGCCCAATACAATGATTATCTCATGCTATCAAGAATGCTGCCATGCACTTTTATTCAAATGTTCTTGCAGTGCCTTCAGTGCCCTCAGTGCCCTCAGTGACCTCAGTGCCCTCAGTGCCCTCAGTGCCCTCAGTACCCTCAGTGCCCTCAGTACCCTCAGTGCCCTCAGTACCCTCAGTGACCTCAGTGCCCTCAGTGCCCACCTCCTCAAACCTCTTCAGTATGAGCGCCCCAGTGAGAATGAAATGCCTAAGAGCTTTGCCATCTAACAATTTTTTACATCATTGTAACTCAAATTATATTGTTTACATCAGACCTATGGTTACAAGGGTCACATTTCTCTGTCTGGAAACATGCAGCTACAGATTTAAAGCAGTTACAGATTTTTGCTTTAACATCATTATGAAACAAATTTTGATTGCATGATATGTTAAATGCAAATGTGATGCTATGGAAGAATGACATGGCCGTTAAGATTAGCTCCCTAGAAACCTCACTTTGATGTAATTTAGTGTGCCACCAGGTACGATCACCTGCGAAATAGAAGGATCGATTTATGGCACAAAGGAAGTGTGATTTACAGCACAGATTTACACCACAATCAAGCATAAGGCTTTTGCTTGATAACAGAACTGATTAAAGATATATGCGAGGTTACTGTAACTAATTCAGCATACATTTCCAAGTCCATGGAACTATATTTAACTTGTGAAGGTTTGAGCTGTGGTCTGGGATTCTTCTAAATATCAATGAAACAGACAAATCTGTTTAAAATATAGTGTGCATCCAAAACAAGTATCCAAGCATCCAAGTAGCACCAAGTCATGAGGCTGACATGCCAGTCTGTGGTTATCTCATTTATTGGAAGGCACATTAGTTAGAAAGAACACAT
Organism: Polymixia japonica; assembly: GCA_900302305.1. NCBI lineage: Eukaryota > Metazoa > Chordata > Actinopteri > Polymixiiformes > Polymixiidae > Polymixia > Polymixia japonica. The sequence continues at coordinate 5,188 of OMKK01023265.1, forward strand.
TAGCAAGTGCTGGACATATACATTCATTGTCAATCACGTTTTCCTTGAAATAAATCAATTTTGAATAACTTATTCAGGCTGGGTATACATTTTGGCCAAAACTTTCAAAAGGCTACTGTTGAGACAATACCTTTTTCAAGAACTTTTCATTTTCTGGTTTAACAATTAGTTTTTCTAATCCAAATCAGACCGTTCTCCATTGTGTCACTCAAGAAAATGCCTGTGCACTATGCAAACTTAAGATCCCAAGAATCAAACATTTTGAAACCTTTATCCACCAATATAAAATGCACAGATATGGAAAATCAGTTTATTGATTTTGTTTATTAATACCCAGCCCGGTCAGTTCTTTGATTCATCACTAGCCTACAATCCATCACATTTCACAGCAATAGTTAACATCATATTAGCTCCATTTGTAAGTCGCTTTGGATAAAAGCGTCTGCTAAATAACTGTAATGTAATGTAATTTGTATTATCCTAAAGTCCCCATTTTCCAGTGTACAGCAATTGTTTGTATAGTTGTTTTTACATGTGTTACATGACAGTAGCGTTGCAAATACATATAAATAGGGCAGGTTACTGCCCTTTGTGTCACACATTTTAGGGCACAGACGTTACAGTGTATTATAGGTCTGGTTTTACAGACATGGATTAAGCCTAGATCAATTGAAAACTTCTTTGACATGTTAGTAGAAGAGGAAGTAGAAGAAGAATATAAATGGAAGGGAGCCTAGGACTAGGCTGTCTGTAGAACCGACCATTTACTTTAGGGTGGAAGAACACTTCAAAGATCATTAATTGTCAATCTAGCCATGTATTCTAGCTGACATCCAAGCCCAATTTTTAAGACCTCAGAGATAAAAAACTACGAGGTAGGCTTTTACACCAATCTTCTAAATTTGTGTGCGACTGACTAACTGATGGTAAATTTTATTAACATCTTATGAGTTCCCAACCAACTCTTCCACCTTCCCAGACAAACTCTCACTGTTTCTGAACATGGTGTCTCTTTTTTGTCTCTGTCCCTTCCGAGTCCTTCATGCAGGCAACCAGGAAATCACGGCACCTCTGAGCATACTGCACAGGGAACTCCCGGAAATGGCTGACGTGAGGGGAGGAACCAAAATCAAAACTGTCCACGGGAACCTCTTTCTGCATCAGGGTCTCCACCATGAGCTCTACGTCCGTGTGCCTGATCACCTGGTCAGCTCTGGAATACAAGTAGAGCTGGGGCCAAGTAGGCGGCCTCTCCCGCAGAGCGTCATAGTGGTTCTTGTGGATGTACTTGGTCACGGGGTACAGCACCACTCGCAGCAGAAAAACAGTCACAGCAAAAAGTGCCAGAAGGACGCACCTCAGAACTGGGTTTATTTTCGGCCCCAGGGTGGCCGTCAGTGCGCGCAGGGCTCCACGGACATTCCCACTGCCTGGGGCGCTGTCCACTACCGCCCCAATCACATGTAGAGAGCTGAACTGCTTGTCGCTATGCAAGAGCTCTACAACATAACGGTACAGCATGAAGCCACCATTACTGAATATGTGAAAGAATATAGGGCTGTTCTCCACCTCGTAGTCATAGAGGATTTCCAACAGCTTGAGGGCTGTGCTGCTCAGCTCCTTGTAGCCAAAGGACTCTGATATAAAGACTGTCTTCAAGGGGGCCGTGTAGCGGATGGTGACACATCCCTACAGAAAGAAAGAAGTAGACTAAATCAGTGAGGGTTTGATCTATCTAAACAGCTTCAATTGTTAAATTGAATTTTGAAAAAACAATTCTTTATGCAATAATATTGTAAGTGGAAAACAACAGAGCAATGTGGTTTGTGAGATTGTGTTATTTAGTTTCAACCTGTTCATTGTAGATGGAGCTGTACTTGGAGAGGTGTTTGTCTTTGCAACCAGCCCAACCCAAAATGATGACAACTGGCTCCTTTGTCCCCTGCCAGTGTCTCTCTGAAAGTAGACAGACCATAAAACACCCCGTTTACAAACAAAACGCAACTCCATCCTAGCTGGCTACTCTTGGCCCGATGTATATGACCTGTCTAGGACTACTAAGTTAAATAAGCTAGTTGAGTTAGTGTAGCTAGCCAGGCTACATAGCATTAGCAAGCGAGCTAGCTGAGCTGTCTACTGTACAATGAAACATGCTCACCCGATGTCACTGCGTCTGGAAACACAATGTTGTAGTCGATCTCATCGTCTGCCATTTCTCTGCACGATTATATCAACTGTAGTTCTCGACTGTGTGGCTCATTTGGCTATTGTACAATGGACGATAGCTAACGTTAAGTAACGTTAAATTAGGCAATGTTAGCTAACGTTAGTAACAAACGAATCAAGACCTTGTGTTGCATTCAGCCCGCAGCAGATCGACTGCTCTGTGATCTGTGTCCCTGTCTGATCGACTGCTCTGTGATCTGTGCCCCTGTCTGTGGCGTAGTGATGCCTGCTTTTGTCCACTAGATGAGGCACAATGTCCATGAAAAACAAATTAAAGCTGAGGCCGCAGTTGCATGCCCTAGAAAGCGGGAGGGCACATCAGTAGGTTATATTTAAATTTCTTATTTCATTTGCACTAAACATGCTGCAAACATATCTTCACTTGCATTAGAGGACATTGCATTAGACGCCCTTCAACGGAGTGTGTATCTTGATTTGTTCTGTGGGCATATGAAATATCTCATAACGCTGTCTGTAAAGATATTTTTCTGTATTTCGGTCATCCACAATAGTTACGTGATGCCAACAACCTATTGCACAGTTAAAATAAAGCCAATAATATCAACAACATAAACCGCGTCTTTGCAGACGTCTTTGCGTCTTGCACAGCCTGCATTGTTTTTTATGGAACGTTAAAAGAGGCGATGTAATCCGTTCCCATTGGTGAAATTAGCTGTCAGTCAGGGCTGTGGGAGGAGCCAGTGGGAGTTGACTCGGGTGAAGCAGAGAGACAGCCAGCTGTCAGTCAAAGCTGTGGGAGGAGCCAGTGGGAGTTGACTCGGGTGAAGCAGAGAGACAGAGACAGAGAGAGAGAGAGAGAGAGAGAGAGAGAGAGAGAGCTGTCAAACCAGCAACAAACGGTTGAAATATTATCCCGGGCGGACACCAAAACAATGGTGTTTTTCTTGCTGTGAGACCGCTGCAACAGACGAGACGCTTCGTTTTGACTGCGTCTATTTAACTTTGGCGTATTTGGACATACTTTAACTTGTTGTTTAGTTTGTTGGGAGATGTTTGGCTAACGTGTGCTAGCTGTGTTAGCCTGAGTTGTGTTGACAGACCAGAACTAACGTTATGTTATCTAGGGTTAGTCTGGGTTTATCTTATCTTATCGCAGGGTTCATGTCTGAACTGTCCAATCATCAAGTTCTCCTTGTTGAAGAAATGTCTTCATGAAAAACAAACAAGTAAGAAAGTTGAACTTCTATGAGTGAGTGAAGGTAAGCCTGCTTGTTGCTGCTCTTTGTTTACATTTTACATCAGTCTGTCTGATGCACTGCAACCTCAAGCCCTTAACTATAGTTAATATGTCAACTATATTTATTATTTTTAAATATTGCATTATGATGGAAATGGCACTAAAACATTTTTTTCCATAGTGCTTGTTCCATACACTTGTTCATTCATTTAAGTCCTTTTAAGAGTTCATTTAAGAGGAATGACAGGTATGCAGCTGCTCAGGTATTATTGCACTTTACCACAATAGATTGTGGTCTGATAAGAAAGGAGAGCTATTCAGTTCTGTGACCTAGCTCACATATTTGATCAACATTGTTGGGTGTCAGTAAGGGGAGTTTGGTTTTCAGTCACCTGCAGTTATTTTGATAAAAAATGAACGGCTGTGAGAGGGTAAAGAGAGGGGTGGGTCGAGGACACTGAGCCTAATTCAACGAAACATCGGTGAAGGAAGGTGCCCTCTTGATAACGCCAATGACTTGCTCACTCACTCACTCACTCACTCACTCACTCACTCACTCACTCACTCACACACACTTACCATGAAAACTAGAGTAGGCAGTTGGGAAATGTTGTTGCCTTATGGTCCTGTGGATTTATGAGGACATAGCCTGATGTTCTCTATGGTATTCATTTGCAGGGCTGCATATCATTCTAATTTCTGAATTAGGCCTCTGTGTGAATGCTCACCTTGGATTCTGGCACAAGGGATAATTACATCATGTCCTGTGTATTGTTAAATGTCTGATTGTGATTACCAGAAATAGTAGTGCGCTTTTCCATGTTGTTTGATAGCTTGTTGTACTATAACTGTCTATGATGTGACACGATTGAGAGAGAATGGAGAGAATTAGGAGGTATGGTAGAAAGAGAATAGAGAAAAGTGAGAAGGATGATCGAAATATAATTGGAAAAGGAAGTTTGAGGCCAATTGTTGCTTTCCTTTTTCTATTTTAGACACCCAATCACGCTCCCTGATATTCTTTAATTCTATCCCTATCGCTCAAACATCCACACACACCCATTATCTCTCCCTGATTCTCTGTCTCCCTTTCTCCCTCTCTCTCTCTCTCTCTCCCTTCCCTCACCACCTTTACAATCCATCATCATAAAGTCACTGAGGAGGTTGATTTACTATTGACATTTCCTATTAGCCTGTAATCCACAGGGGCACAGCTGGATGGTGTACAGGCCCCTAAACTACTGCGAAAAGATTTGGCCTTTGGCTACTTTGGGGATGTCCCATCTGTTTTGAAATAGCACCAGGCCACATTATACAGACTAAAAGAAGTCTGCCCATTAAAATTCCTCCCCTTTTCCAAGCATGGTCCTTTAGTGTGGTGTTTTAAATGTATGCCTTTGGAGATGTAGGCAACAGAGGATATCAATGTTTCTTATTTTCAACAGTATCACTATAATTGAAACTATGTGTATTTGTGCATATTTTTTTCCAATAAATAATACATGATTCTAGGATACCACCCAATGAGTTCACAAACAGGTTCTACAAACTCTCTCTCTCCCTCTCTCTCTCTCACACACACACACACTCACACACACACACAACACACACACACACACACACTCACACGTATATATATAGAGCATTTAAAAAAAAATGTCACTCAAGAATCAATAAGACCTGATGATGCCCTTTTTGTCATATTTGCCCTTGATGTGGGGGCAGGTTTCTTTCAGGTGGTCAGTGTTCTTTTTAATAGGTAGGGAAAACTATTCTGAACAATGGCTCGTTTTATCCACCTACAGTGGCTTGTAGAGTAGCACAGCTTGGCTTTGTAATTTCAGTTGGCTCTCTTCTGGGTCAGATTTGCAGGACTGAAATGTTAGTTAGCGTGGGAAGTTTGTGTTTAGTCAGTCTTTGGTTTGTGTACAGAAGGCCTATGTTGGACTAATGTGGGTGTGTGGATATAGCACCCATTCTCCGTTGCTGGCTGTTTTGAATTGAGGGAAATGATAATTTGTTTTTTACTTGACATGCTGACACTGTGTCATTTACCTCGATATTGTGTCTTAAATTAAATGTGTCTGTTCAGGACTTGGATGGAAATGCTGCTGAAATCGGATAGAAAAGCTTAGGCCTGGTACTTATGGCCTACATTTTTCTTGGCACAGGTTTTATTACTGTTGTACCATTTCAAAAAGGCAGAGAATGAGGCGTCATTAGAGAGGAAAAAAACGAGGGGGATGAAAATCCTTTTAAGGATGTGGCTGGAACAGAGAATGATCTCAGTAGTTGTTCAGTAGGTTTAGCTCAGGAAGACACTAGTGTCTGTGATGTAATACTGAAGGACCAAGGCAGAATCTGATGGTCTTAAGACTTTGGTTACGCTTGTCATCTCAATGCAGTTTTTTTTAGATGTGATCTCATGAGACCATATCTAGTGTGTTCACACTAGGCCTTGAATGTCTGTTATGCTTTCCCTGTGGCCTCATGTATTTGAATGTGTGGCCACACTTGCTATTATCTATTTGTGTTTTTAAAAAGTGTGCACATTGGGGCAGGATGTGTATGTGTGCATTTGTGTGTCTTAAGAGACCATAAAAAGTCACAGGGTGTGTGAATGTTACAGCATAAACCACATTACAATTCAGACATCTAAATGTTTGACTTGGGCCCATATAGCTCAAACATCCACTGTAAAGCAGAGTTACCATACACAATATGCTCATACTGTTCCAATAATAACATTATCTTAGACATTCTGGTCAAGGTCTGTGCGAAGTAAACAGAACCAAAACAGGAAACAAGAGAGCCAAGATTAATCAGTTATACAGTCAAGTGACACTTTGAGCACTTTTGACAATGAATAAGAAACACTGTGGAGAGAAACATTCTGTGAAACCACAGAACAAGTCTCCTTTTCACTGCTGATGGAGCAGCTCCAGGTTGTAGCTGCAGCCTGATCACATAGAATAAAACATTATTAATCCCCCTGGGGAAATGAGGTCGTCGAAGTATCAGACATAAAAAATAGAGGGTAGAAGATAATGCACCAAACTAAATAAAAGATCATACAACTAAGTAAGACTAACACCCAGGACACACCACCTTCCTGTGTGTGAGCGTGACGGCTAGCTCGCTGAAGGCTTTTTTCCCATAGACGGCGATTGTAAAAGACAGTCTTCTAAAACTATTCAGAAGATACCTACAACACCACATAATACTTTAAAACATTCTTTGAATTATGTATTTTTTAAACATGAAGGCTGATTTCTTTAAAAATCACTCAGAGCCTTATAAAACCTTCTTTTTTGTGTGTGACGTCACCTCAGGGTACAGGCCAATGAGGTTTGCTCGTGGGCGCGCGGGAAACGTAAGCAGACACTACTGCGCATTACCGTTGGGCCGTATGCTGGACGTAAAACCAGGAAGTAAAAAAAATGCTTTATGCGCTGGGTGAGCAGCTTTCGTTAAAATGAATGGGCGGCCATTTTCCCGTTCATCTGCCAGTTATTATAGAACCTCCTTGGCGCACACACACTGCTCACTCGGCCAACACAACAAGTAAAAATAAAGTATTATGACTGTTACTGTGAATAAATAAGGATGAGGATATGTACACCAACAGCCCAATATGGGAGAAACCAGAATCAAAATGCATAATATGCATCACAGGGACTATTAGTGTGGGGACCTGTGCTTAATGACATGAGGACTGCTTATGAAGTGAAAATATAATAGCATTGTGTCAAATTGTTTAGCTTGACAAATGTTACCTTGCCTATGTTTTTGTAAATTAAGGTTATGCGACATATGTAACGGAGCGAGAGTATGCAGCCCTCATTCTATGAATTAAGGATGTTGTTTATGCTAACAAATATTGATTGATGTGGTTAAGATCACAAGAATGAAGAGAAAAGCTTTGTCACACTTCTAGTAGGCCCATCGAGGAGCTCGTCTTTACTAGTTGCTGGCCCATCGGTCATCAGGCACTTCAAAGCCTCAGTTCAGTGTGAGAGGTCGTTCCTCTCCACTCAGTCATAATTGAAATCAAAGGCCTCTCCTCCTATTATCTTCTTTCACATCTTATGTCACAGAGGCTTTTGGGGTGTAATTACTCAAGTAAGACCAACGTGGCTTTTCGCATATGGCTTCAGAGAGAATTTAGCTGGGGAAACATGGTTTTGTGTCCGGAAACACAGTTTTGTATCTAGCTTTGATCCATGTTGCTCTCCGTAAGTAGTGGTCCGAAGCGAGTAAGTCTCAAAACCAGGTTCAACATGTTTACGTGACCAAATAAATCTCCCTCCAGACAGATATGAAAAGCCACATTGTTTACTAGTATAAAACAACCCTTAACTACAGGGCTTCCCTGTCCCCATTTGTACCCCTGCTGATTTTGTTTTGGATGGCAGAAATGGTCCAGGACCTGCGCTGTCACTCAGCTAATCTCCCATAATTGGGAAAAAAATCAGACCTTATTATAGCCATTACATCTGGGCTTGTCTGGTGTGTGTCAGTCATTGGAACACACTTGCCAAGATGTCTGACAACTGCAGGTTGTGAGGTGGCCAAAACCCTCAGGAGCAGGAGGTTCTGAGGGGGGTTAATCTGGTCAGAATTGTGTGTTATGCATCCACCCATTTTCTGAGTTGGAGGACCCACAGACACCCCACCCCACCCAACACACACACACATCCTACAATGAATAATGCAAGTAAGTGCCTTTTGCCAATTTTTCTTTTCTTTTCTTGCCTAGATCTCTGAGGGCTTGCCAGATACCTGTCAAAGATGTGAGACTCCTCTCATCCTAGCAGATTCCTCCACACGATTACTAGCAGTGAGGAACAGGACTACTGGGAGACTTCTGGTACCCAGCCTGGGTTAAATTGGACTTGCATCGCTGGAGGAACCCTAACCTTAATTTTAAGTAAAAATCTATGGCAGGTGTTCTTAATGTGTTTTGGGGGTTTTCACCCAGGACCCAAACTGAGTAAATTGACGGTTGCCCTGGGACCCAGGGTCATTCAAACAATCTAGGACCCATGTCATGTGGGGGCCTACCAGAAAAAGGCCCACAACCCCTTTTGGGCCCAGAGCCGTAGTTTGATAAACACTGGTCTATGGGATTGATGAACTCTGTTTGGCTCGGGTGTAAGAGCCCAAACCTAAGGTGCCAGAGCTCCACTGTTGCTGCTGTTGCTGCTGCTTCCTCTCCCCAATTTTCAGAACCCCCCAGGAAGAGTAGTTTCTACCTGTGGTGGCAACTAATGGGGGTAAAGCAGATAAACCAGTAAAGTTGGACATTACCACTGGTACCACCACCGCCATCCAAATCATGGACCGGAACAAACGCAACTCCATCGCTGGGTTCCCCACAAGACCCGATCGCCTCCACGATGACCGAGAAGGCATTGGAGGGGGAGGGCCTGGAGACATGGGTGTGACCCCACCTTCACAGGTCAGCTTCATTTGTTTGATTGGTTGAGTGGTTGGTTAGTTGGTTGGCTTCTTGTGGTAGTCTGCATTTCACAGAATTACTGCATACATAATAGATTAAAAACACAACCAATGTGTGTCTACTGAACAAGTTTGTCCTGTTTTTTCATTACCAAAGCTTCTAGGCTGTTTAGTTTGTCAAAGAGCACCTGTCTTAGTGCTAAAGAACCATGCAGCACTTATATGTAATTATATTTTGAGATCATGGTGATTTTGGTTCTGGGACCTAGTTTTGCTGCTGGCCCGCCTAGGATCAGTTCCAATAGGTTTTTGCAATTTGAGAATGGGTCTAATATATGGACAGATATATTTATAATATATTTTCTGGTGGCCAGTCGATTAATTGTTGTGGCTGTAGGGGCTGTTTTCCAGCCATGACAGGCCACCACAGCTAAACAAATGGAAAGGAAATGCTGTACTGTATTCATGTTCCTTATAGCCTGCTGTGTTATACCACACACTGATTTTTCTCTCAGTAGCCACTCAGTATTGTCTGTCTCAACTGTGTGGAATAGTTGCCCACTATCACCTGTTTTTATTGAGGTTTTTGTCCTACCAGGTAGGCGAGGTGTGGCCATGATCCCAGAGTTCTCATCAGATAAAGGTTAGGTCTGTCTTTTCATACTGATTGTTTTTCCTGTCCTCCTCAGGTGGGCCGGGTATGGCCGTCCTCCTACAGAGCCCTCATCAGTGCCTTCTCCTGTCTGACACGCCTCGACGACTTCAGCTGCGAGTGGATCGGCTCCGGATTCTTCTCTGAGGTCTACAAGGTGGGTGTAGATCAGTCTTCATATCTAGCCATCTGGGATTATTTATTCTTTTCTGCCCAACTTCCCCTTGTTGCCTATCTCCTGCCTTCCTGCCTTCCTTCCTTCATTCCTTCATCTTTTCCTTCACTCCTTTCCTCCTTCCATCCCTACCCTCTCCCTCTGTCCCCATCCCACAACTATCCATGCATTCATTTAGGCTGTTCTGTAATGGGCCAGATAGGGCACTCAGAACACAGTGACTGATATGATATGATATGCTAATCATTGACTTCCTGTCCCTGGTATGTGACAAAGGTCATGCTAGTTCACTGCACCATGTGTGCAAGATAGTGAAAATATAGATTAAAAGAGAACCTGTTGTGTGAGACCACAGTAGCTAAACAACATTGGAAATTCAGTCAGGCATCCCATTTTGATGCACCCATGGTCTGTAGACAGCGATCCTGTCTGAGCTAACAGGGTCCACGCTTGCTAGTCTTTCCCTGACACTTTGAGGTCAAGTTAGACTGTGTACATCAGATAGGCCGGTCTATGAAGGGGTTGGTTAACACTGTTACTTAATCCCCTCCCCCTCATGTGAATGGCAGTCACACAGGCCTGCTCTGTGTTATTAGTTTGGCTATGCTCAATAAATGCCTCTTTATCGACAGGGGTCAGCAGCCAAATCTAGTCATACTTTATCGCTTTTTATGACATCAAGGCCAACCATGGTTACATTTTGATGCAGCTCAGTTTTGTTCAGATGAGCGGTGCGAAAGGGCTTTGAGTTAAGTTGTACTTTTTGTGTGAAATGAATTATCCTTGCCTTGATAGATTGATGGTATTTCTTTCAGAGGGTTTATTGTGTTGTAGAGAGGGTTAAGTGCCTAGATGGGATTTATTTGTGTGTGTGTGTGTCCATGCATGTGTGTATGTGCACGCACTAGTGTGTATATGTGAGACAGACTCCCTCATTCAGTATTATGTGTAAGGGGTTAAGACACAGAACTAAGTTGACTTGCATGGGGGGAGGGTTGTTTGTGGTCTTGCATATGCAGGTCTGAGGGGAAATGGCCTAATTAGCTTACATATAGGCCTGGTGGGGCTTTGGGGGTTGACCCATCTGGGTTAAACTTGGTTCAGGTTCAACTTCATTGTTTGTAGGTATCAGACAGCATTTCAATATGAAGTGTATAAAGAATATTTGGAAGAAGGAAAGGACTATATTGTAATTGAATGTGGAGGTAGCCTACAGCCATAGCTTTGACATCTAGATTAAAGATACCTCTACCTCTAGTAGATCATACAAAACTCCTGGTAAAATTGGATTCTGGGATTGTTTTAGCTTTCATTACATTGCATTTCCTGTTCCATGATTCTCAGTACATTGGTCTAGGAAGGGCTGCACGCTAAACTGCCTGTTGTGTCCGTTTTCATATTGAGTTGCTTGAAACCCAAAACCAATAACCTCATAGGCCATTTAGCCTTGCTAGTTTGTGAAAGTATTTGTGGTGATCTGCAGAGTATCTGCATAGTGTGAGGATTGATCAAAACAATTCAATGAACAGAGTTGCTGCAAGACAGGAGAGGAGGTGGTAATGAAGTATGAAGGAATGAATGGAAAGATAGGAGGACGGAGAAGAGAGGTGGACTGAGACGGGTGACGCTGTACACAAGGATGGTGGTAGATGAGGAGATGTGGGAGGAGTGGATAATGAAGGAGAGGAGGATTGGGAAGTAGGTTTTCTAGCCTGGGATGCAGAGGAGTAGAGGAGGAGGGGGGTTGGGGGACAGGACGATTGAGAGATGGATTTAGGAAAGCTCGAGGCATGGGGGGAGGAGGAGGAGAAGATGGAGGAGAAGATGGGGAGAGGGGGTTTGAAGGGAAATGGGGAGGTTGGTTGGTGGAAAGAAAAAGTGTAAGGAGAGCTTGCTAGAGAGGACAAGATGGAGTAAGATATTGCAGAGAGGGTGATTGGGAGGCGGGGTTGTTTGAGACAGCAGGCTGGTGCAAGGAGGAGAAAGACATTGGGG
>OMKK01023282.1:8534-20968 GCA_900302305.1 Polymixia japonica
AAAGAATAGTAATTGGGGAGGGTGAGGATGGGGCAGGTGAGAGACATGGGAAGTATAGAGGGGCATGAGGGTGAGCGACATGGATGGAATATAAAAAAGTAAGGTAGGAAGTAGGGAGGTTATGCATAAGTGGAGGGCAATAGTTTGATGGAGGGACAAATGGATGTATGTAAGGGGTGTATCTTGTAGAGAAAAATGGATAAGTCATGGCTGGTCATGGCATATCCTCAGTGGGATATCAAAGGCCTTATTTTAAAAAGCTATTGGGTCACCATGTAAAGTGAGAATATCTGTATTATTAGCTATCACATAGCCGTTGCCATTTAGACCCAGTGGACTATTCAACGGAACGATATTGTTCTTGTTTTTGATACCTCTGCAGCAAAGTGGAGTAATATTCTAGCCAGATGAGAACCGCGGGGGGGTAAGAGGCCTTTGTCTTATGAGGTGAAACGGGTCTACTGTGTAACTGGATATACTAACAAAACAAAGGATGTGTATATGCCCCAAATGGCTAATTGAACAGGCAATGCTGAAAACGTCTAAGGTCCTACCCCTTTATTTAACCTACGCATACTAAAGGGGGAAATAGTACTATGTTACTACACCCAAAATTATTAATGTTTATGCTGCCTTTTACCAGTACATTTGAGAAAACTATACCATTGCTCTATTGAAAGTTAGCTGCACTACAAATGTACACATGCAAAGCCCTTTTTGCGCATGAGTGTGTGTGTGGTGTGAATCTGTTTGTGTTCGATGTCAAATCAGTGCATCTTATTTTAAATAGTAAAAACAATCACAATCTGAGGCAAGTTTTTCATTTTCAAGGTAACATAAGAGAGCATTTGACGCCGCACCACATCTTTAATGTTGGACTGCCACGTTACAATTAACGTTTATAATTCGTAATAATATGATAATTCAAATCCCGACTTAATGGAGAGACTGGAAAACACCGAAAGCAAACATATAGACCCCGTCGCCAATGACCGCGCAAGGAGAAGTAACCCAGTGTAAAAATCGTTTTCAGCGTAGTAAAAATCATCATCAAAAACGTACCGCAAGAAGGCAACAATACGAGCAGATGACTTACTGTAGAGTTCCATGAGTTGCTTTTTATCCAGGACTTCATCCTCCTCATTTACACAGACGCAGCTATTCACGAACAATACGGCACAAATAGTTGCAACAAGCGCCGCGGATTCGCTGCAGCGAAATAATTGTATTATCATTTCGACGACAAGATGCAATATTGAAGAACAAATGTCCGTACATTCCGAGATTCTCAAAGTAGATTTCGGGTTGTTTTTTTTTCCTCATAGAAACTTTCCGCAAGTTTTGAGGGAATCGCGACGTCACTACTGACGGGGCTCTCTGGGCCGTAGCTCTGCAGGGTAGAAGCAGACATTCCTTCCAGACAATTTATGTTGGTCTTGATCCTCACCGAAGCTTTATGTTTTAAAGGAAAGTTAAGGGGTTAACATGCCCTTTTGAAAGATGATATAAATTACAACATTTTCACTTACAACACTCACCACTGCAAAGAGTACATAATACCTCACAAAAAATAAGCATAACTCATTAAACATCACTTCACAATAAAGCAAAGTTCAACTTTATTTATGTGCCACACACCTCAAAAAAGGCTCTTAATAATCAAGAGTTTTGATAATCAATGTTCAAGGCTCAGCCTCGCTTCGCAATAAAACAGACAACACATTTCAGAAATCATAATCATTAGCCTCTTTTTACAGTCATTAAAATCATGTTCAGTAGTAAAACACTCACACTATAGACTCAACCATTCAAAGGTTCAACTACAGTATGTCAGTTACAGTATGTTAAAATCTCTTAGATCATCCAACAGGAAAACACAGTGTTCAACAGTCGTAGGCAGATTATGCACCTTTACAGCAGCTAAATGATTGTATATCTGTGATTAGTTTCTGGACATTCACAGCGTTGTCACATTCACTGTGTTATAACATCTTTGACCAACACAGAGCTGTGGAGTTGTAAAATGTTCATCTCTCTCTCTCTCTCTCTCTCTCTCAGACATATGCAAACATAGATCCAGTGCACTCAGATGGCAGCATTTTGCATTGCATCCATAACAGTGTAATTTCTTTCATGAGTAGTGATCCATTGAAATAATTTTTTCTCTCCCTGTGTTCTTATAAGTTACATTTTTGAACGTTGACGTTGAGCTTCTGAACAGAGGGTTAGTTCCCTGAGGAGAGAAAAGACACGTGAAAAGTTCAACAGTCATCACAGCTTCCAACTGAAAAACAATTCAACCATAGAACATTTAAAATGTTGTTACTGCCGTGTAATTATATTCAGGCAAAGTTGGTACGGCACCGCAATGGCCAAGACGTGGTCTTACCGTCTGCCATTTTGCCTTTGCCCTCTCTGCCTCAAACTTGGCCACCTCTTTACGATCGTGGACTGATACCAGCAGCTTCCACACACCCAGGAGGATCAGGCCAATGCACATGATGGAGAGGGAGACCCCAAGTATAATCATGGGTATATTGGGGGGCTCAGGGCAATCTGGAGAGGGAGGGCAAAGAGAGGAGACGCTCATTTGAACCAAACATTTTACAGTGGGAAGAACCTCTTACGTATCTGAAAATGCATGGGGTTTTACCTAGAAACCATTGATGGCCTTTTTTCTCTGTTTGTCTATGTTGAGGTTTAAAGCTTACCATAGATCTGGGGATTGTAAGCAGTGGTCCCAATATCACCCACTACTACGTTGAATGAGATGAGGCAATCATTATCACTCTTCAGTGTGCATTGCGTAGAATGGCTCTTGTCATATTCTGGAAGGACAGGTGAACAGACATATCTATAAAAAAGGGTTGAAGGCATAGACCCATCGTATATTACCTTCCCTCTCTGCATTGTGCTATGAATGTAAGAGGATATGCTTGCCTCAGAGTCATTTCCATATCAAAGACTACAATGCGTGTGTGTGTGTGTGTGTGCATGTATGTGTCTGAGTGTACAGTATATGTCTGGGTGTGTGAGTGTGAGAGAGTGATGATGACTGTGTTTGTGTGGTGTGTGTGTGTGTGTGTGTGTGTGCGTGCGTGCGTGCATTTGTATCCCATGCCACTGCATTTTACATCTGAAGCCTGAAAATCTTTGTGATTATCTGATATACCTCTCAGCTTGCATGTTCTATAAAGGAACCCAAGGTCCTCAGCTATTCACTTACACTACAATAGCACTGTCTGTACAACAAGGTAAATAATATGTTCCCCATTGTCTAGTGTTGGCTGAATGGACATGCACAGCGTTCTGTTAGAGAGGGGGCGAGGGGTTGAGAGAGACACCCGAGTCGATGCAGGTCGGCATTCCTCCAAATCTCTGACCCATGGGGAAACTTAGCATGTCCCTCTGTTGAGACCTCTGTCAAAGAAACTGTACTGAGAAAACAAACAAGCTATAGTACTACAAGCATTTACTCTATAGTTATGTGCTCATACTAGCAGCAAGGTCCAAGTGGACGCCAAGTCCCCTATGGTAAATCATTGTACTGTTATGTGTTTAGTTGGGGTCAACACTGTCTACAAAATAAACGTGTCAAGACTGCTAAAGACAAAAATGTGTTGTTTCTGAGTGCAGAAAAATGGCTGTTTTATTGCTTTATTAAGTTGCATCGTATGTTTAACGCAGCAGTGGTGGTTTCGAATGCCAGGACAGAGCAGGTAGGGCCGGGGAGATATTCACCTGTTGTTGTGTTGATGGAAATTCTGGGGATGCTACACCTCTGGACGCACCCCACGATACTCTCCTTTTCTTGTAGATGACACTCTACACAGGACCTGGAAAGACAACAAACCGGCGTACATAAACGCAGTATTACGACGAGGTTCTTGTCCCCTGGGAAGGGTAACGTCCGGCGAGTGAGTGTTTAATCGCCGATACGCTGTGAGACTCCTGGGCTCTTAAAGCCTTGTTCCCAAGGCTTTCCTCGCTCGCTATCACCCGCCTCCCTGCTAACAGTGGTGTCAAATACACTGGCACTGACAGCTCCTTTACAATGGCGAAAGGAAATCCTTTAGCCCTGTGTTTGGGACATTAGTTGTCTTTTGATGTAACCTGGAATCAGTAGACAAATGTGGACAAGAGGCCCAGAACATGATATTCTTGTACTTAAATGAACACACAGATCGTGTAGCTTAAGGAGACAACACACTATACCTTTTAGTAACAAAAAAGACAACAAAGAGAGGCCAAGGGAAAGTAGACAAAAACCTCTATATTACACCCTTAATCACCTCTAAGGGTTGTAGATACGTGTGGGTTCTCACCTTGCGGAGCTACAGGTGTCTCCGCACGTCGGACACTTCTCGCACATGTCCCCAGAAGCTCCGGGCACCGAGCACACACACCGGCCGCATTCGCATCTCCCCCGGCCGCTGCAGAGAGCGCCGTCCTCCGACGTGCACGACTCAGTGCTGGCGCTGCAGTTACAATACTCCCCCGTCCAACCGCTCTGACACACACACTCCCCGCAGTCGCACTGTCCGTGGCCTGCACACACACACACACACATTGCTAGATACCCATAAACACACACATAATGTGATAATCACGCAAAACAAGAAAAGAGACAAAGCGCAGTCTTAAATAACCACCATCAGTAATACTTTGACACGAGCGCACACCTCCACAAAGCTCCCCGCGGAAGCGAACGCAGGAGTAGTCGTCGCACTCGCAGTACGGCCCGTAGACGCGGCCGAAGCTGGACGCGTGACACACGCACTGCCCACAGTAACACTCCCCCTGGCCGCTGCATAACTCGGCCTCAACGGCGGTGGCGGGGTGGCAGTTGCTGCTCTGCGAGGTTTCCTCGCTGCACGCGCACCGCGGCCCCATGTAACCCGGCTGGCACGTGCAAACGCCACACTCCGGAGCCCCCTGGCCGTGGACGCACAGGCTGCTGTTGGCCTCGGAGGACCGTTGGCAGTCACAGGAACACAGGGATTCCAGATCCAGCTCCAGACTGTCCTGGAAGCCCACCGGTTTGAGGAAGAAATGCCGCACACCTGGCAGGCATCCTGTCAGCTCCACAGATACGTTAAACGCTACCTGAGGAGCAAAGAGGTGTGCAGATGACCTGTTTAGTATTGCATTTAGGTTTGTATTCAGAAAGATGAACTCAAATAACCAGAATCACTCAATTCTCAAAATTCTTAAAGTTTTGCCATAGATGAGATGCCCACATTTAGAGAGTACTAAGATGCTATATCAATGATAAACAAGAACAACAGACCGTGTCACCAGCTTTGATGTTAGAGCAGCGTTTGAGGCCAGGGAGGACAGTCCCATCCTGGCAGATGGCTGTGAAGGACATCTGGAGTTCCTCTGTGTCTCCAAGGACCTCCAGCTCTATCTCTGAACGCAGTTCCTGGAAAAAAGCACAGACATATCATATCCCTCTATAGGAGAATATAGTTTGGAGGCAATGGCATGGTACTAAGCAAAAGTTGTTCCTGAAACATACACTCTCCAATATAACAAAGAACACCATAACATACTGTATATGTCAAATCATTATATTGACTTCTATTCTTCTATTGAAGCGGGGCTTTCCCAGCTGGAACCATGTTAGCATACCGTGCTAACCGCCAACATGTTCAGACTGAAAAATCTAATCAAGCTCTTTCTTGGGTGACTAATGTGCCAGGTGTGCCAAGTGTACACAGCAAAGATTGACAGCTGACCTCAGCCCGGCTGGAGAATTGACTCTGGTCTGTCTGTCTGACTGACTAACTGGCTAGCTGGCTAACTGAGTCACTGACTGACTGGAGGCACCGGGTGCTCTATTGAACTGTGATGTTGCCAAGAATAATGCTTCAAGAAAGTAGAGGGAACATTGTAAAGGATGTGCCCAAGTTAAGATGCTGTAGAAGAACGTACACTATAGGTTCAACAGATTATGTTGTTCATTACTGAATAAGCAGCTAGAGACAAGATTTTGGTTTAATTTTGGCGGCCCCTTGAGTTTCCTAGTGGTATTGTTTTTTTTACATCGCTGTTGCAAAGACAACCAAGATGCTTGTTGTTTTTTTTCAAAGCCCAGCAAATACACACTTGAATTTGTTTACAAAGCACAGTGACCAAAGAAGCAAGATTCTTGAAAGAAGAGGACTAAACATGTTCACAGAAGAGGCTCTTCCTGTTTTGGTTGGCACACTTCCTTCATTCTATTTACCTGGGAGATCGTTACTTGGTGGCACACAAAATTGCATAGTGAACGTGGGGATTCTAGGGAACCAATCTTAACGGTGATGGTGTTATTCTTCCATAGACATTACGATGTGCAATCAAAATGCATTATACTGTATATGTGTGTGTGTGTGTGTGTGTATTAAAGCAAAAATCCAAATATGAATTCATTAAATAATTAAACAAACACAGAACCGAAGTTGCCAATAAAAATACCGATTAGTAAAAAAAAACAAAAAACATTACTTAGCTATCTTCTATTATATCACTATATTCCTCTTTTTTTCCGTATGAAGCACCACTAAGTGCTTTACGTGCTACATTAGGGTTTCCTCTTAACAGAAGCAAACCTAGCAGAGTCTAAAAGAGGGTGTAGTGGATGTGTCTGATGAAGTGATTACAGGTGTGTAGGCCTGCCACTAGTCACTGCCGCCAGGGGGGATTTAGAAGAGAACAGTGCAGGAGTATACAAATAGAGAGAGCAAGAGTTTGGAAGAGAGAGAGAGAGAGAGCAAGAGAGAGAGAGGAGCGAGGACATCAAACAGCTAGGGCAAGTATAGTCTTGCTCTTAAACATACTGGCACAGCACAGGGCTAGGAAAGGGGAGAAAAAGAGAGATAGGAAGAAAGGAAGTGTGTGAGAGAGGAAAAGTGAGAGCGTAAGAAAGACTGGAAAAGATGATGCACAATCATCTTTTGTGTGATGAAAGAGAAAATGGTGTAGACAGGTTTCATGTATAAATGTTTTCTGTTAATTGCTGGGGTTTAATTAAAAAAAGAGATTTCATTGTGACTCCCCTGGTAAATTAAAGGATAGATAAAGTAAGAAGGTTATATTGATATATTGTTTGTCTTACATGTCTCGCAAAGTGTCAAAGGACGTACAACCTACACCTGTCCACACAATGACATTGTGAAGAGTGTTTATTTACTTTATACGCTGTCACAATCAGTTCCAGGATGTTCCGCGAGTCTGTTGCCAGGACTCCAACTGTGGCGCCAGGTATGAGATTAGCATAGTTCTATGAGAAAAATACAAAACAGAACATAAATGCGGGCAGACCTGGCTTCAGTAAACAAGGCCGCGGAAAGGAAAGGGGTAAAAAAAAAGGGCTTGTTAAAACACGTCCAATGAGAACGCCGCTCGTTGAATCAAATACGCCGGCCTCGATGTATTGTGCTCAGAGAAACGCTTGCACTTTGCAGTTCTCCATTTTCAACCCACATTACTTGTCTGAAGGCTGGGTTTTCACAGCAAATGGCACATCAACACAACACAACACCACCACCACAACATCGACACAACACCATGGGGAAGAACTCACCTCATAGTTGTGTTTCTGTTTCTCCGTCACTGCAAATATTAGTAAGATATTGTTCTCCACCAACTTATCAATCAGTTGCCCAAGAGTTGGGTACTCCTGAAAAAAGTAGGTATAATGTCAACAGTGAAATATGGATCATCACAGCCAACCCTAAAATAAGTCCCTGCCTGCAAAACAACTCTGTCCTCGTTCAACCTACCTAGGTGTGTCACCATTGTTCCATGTAGGGATCATAAACCAATATAATGGGCTTGTAAAGTCTCTTAGTCTTGTTATATCCTGAGGTTGAAGAGAGAACTAAAGCTACTACAAGTAATCACAATTAAGACAAGACAGTGACTGAGATACAAAGGATTAATCTAAAAGAAAACATTACCCAATAAGGGCAACAGAGAAGACAAGCTTTACCTAGAGGCAGACCACAAGCCTTTGCGAGCTTACCAAAATGGTAGACATGGAGTATTCGTTGTTGTTGTCAAGATGGCACTGTCCATCGTTGGGAATCACAATGCCAGCCATTTTACTGTCCATCCCAAAGTGTGAGTCTGCATCACTGACAAACACCAGCAAACGCATGGAGTCATTCCTCCAGCCTATCTTGTCCTGTCAAGAGACATTGCATACCTTTTCAAAGTGGAGCAAAGACCGGAAGGATAGTTTCCTCAGTTGATAAGTGGTTAAATGATAGATAGTACTGTGTGACTTTTTATCCTAAATCAAGGCAAAATCACAAATTAGCATCCTTCACTGACATACTCCTACAAAATTACATATCTTACCCCACAAACTGCTGCTTGCATGATGGCATCAAAGCCACACTCTGGCACATCAATATTAGCAGACACCCGCTGTTCAGCTATTATCTGGTTGAACTTGTTTGTGTTGCTCGTCAAGGACAAGACATGTTTATATCCAAAGGTGGGTAGACAGGTTAAGTCCACACTCCTGAAAAACACCAGAAGTATAACATGAACATTAATAAAATAACGTTTAAAAAATACACGACTGGTTCTGTTTTCATTTTTGTAAATGAACTATACCTGCAGGGGTTGGCCAGCTCTTCTTCTGTGATCTTGATGAACGGCAGGATGGGTTTCTCCACAAAGGAACCAAAACCCAGGCGGAACTTACTGGTGAGTTTGGCCATCTCCTTAGACAGAGTGGAGCCCAAGTCCTTGATCATTTCTAGATCATCGATCATGGATGCTGAGAGGTCCATCAGGTAGTAGATGTCTACAGGATAGTCCTCCGTCTGTTGAACTTTGACCTGGAAGGTCATCTGACTACCTGAATGAAAATGGAATAAACAGCACTTTAAAACTGTCTGAAATGTTTTCTGCAAAAAACGATGATCAAAACGCTCTAGAATGCATACCAGGCCGTATCTTGAGGGCCATCCTCTGTGGGGAGATCTGGGTGCTGTTAGTATTGTCGGCCTTCTTTCCAAGCGGGTGATCTTGGAGGATTTGGCCATTAGAAACAGGGAATTCCAACCAATTCCCGGCACATCCCTTTTCCCGTAGGATGTCCGGTGTGTCACATCTTTCACTAATGGAAAACCAATCGGTGAAATTCTGAAAGATAAGAAAATATTGAAGATTTAACTTTCTACAGATGTGGCAGATTGAGTTATATTTTACTGTGCTTTGCTATCAATATTTGAATCATTTCATTTCAAAATGAGATATCCATCATTTGAAAATCCCTACTCTGACAAAGTGTTTGTTAGCATGACTCTAGATGTGGGCTTCCTATAAAGTCCTGAGTCATCCTAACCTGACTCATCACATTAACCTCAACTCAACTACTCAACTCAACCTATGAACAGTTATTGTTTGTTATAAACTTATAAACACATGTGGGCTTCAAAGGTAGTGTTTTCATGGAGGCATCCCTGGCTATACCCACCTCTTGTGTGCACCAGGCACAGTGAGGACTGAGCTGTAGACACTGGTCACAACTCACGGCACTGCCAACTGAACACGATCCTACGTGAGTAAAGGGAATACAGAAGTCAGCAAAAGCAGACCACAGTCTGGTCAACATCTAGGGAAGTATCAATAGTTTCTCACATTAGTCTCTCAGAAGAGTATTCGATCTAAGTGTCTTATGTCCATATGTTTCAATCACAAATAATGTCTGTGTTTAATTTATAATGTGCTGTATTTATTTATATCTATAAATAATTTTACATTTTATCATGACAAAAAGGCATACAGGCCTTAATAAAAAATGACTTTTGATTAAACGTCTAATTTTATTGACCGTTAATCCAAGGTTATAAACAAATAACGGAAGATAATTATCTGTTTGATAGTCAGTGTAAGGTGCAATAGAGAGACACATTAATTACTGCATTATGAATGAGACACTGTTCCAATTTGAAGATATTGTAAACCTACACTGCCCTTGAATTTATATAAAAAAGAGCAAGCCTCAAAAATCTCCTTACCCTCCACATTGTTGATCCAACACCGGAGAATTATACTCAGCAGTAGGCCTACAAGCCCCATTAGTCCGAGCGGTTACTGGTTATGAGGAAAGAAAAAAATATTTCACATAGTTTCATATTTACAGTGGTCTAAGTGAAATGCATGTACGCCCTTGTTTGGAGATTTTGCCGCCTCGACCTGAAAGCCCACGGTGCGAGTTCCAGTCCCACCAGGAGCGACGACTACCTGCGTGGCTGAGACGTTCTTACCTGCCCAGCCTTTTATGTTCACTTCCGTACAGGTGAGAACATACACGGGGTTTGCACACAAGGCGCTGCGCAGGGCTGCGTAAAACAATGACCGCTTACAGATTACACTTACAGGTAGGGTTTTTCCCTCATTTTGTAATTGCCAGTAATTCACTACACGTTCAGGTCAAAATAACTTTTGTTGCTTCGATAAAAAAAAAAAAAAAAAAAAAAAGATTAAAAACATTTAGGCTACACCTGAAACGAGATGTCCACGAGTGGAAAAGTCCTAATCACATGCTACCTGTTTTAACAAAAACTGAAGGATGAAAAAGGGATAGGTCTGTATAAGCTACAGATAAGAATATTTTTCAAAAGTAAAACAATTTCAACCCCCCGCCCCCACCAAACAATGAAAAAAAGGTAGAACAACCTTGAACTTTAAGTTATTTTCCCATAGTGCAATGTATCAATCTTAAATGCCACAGTAAATATCTTTTTGTTGCATTACGGCAGGCCAGCCCCAACCTCCCTGCTCCCCACACACCACCACCACCAACCACCAACACCTGTTTGATGATGCGCTTTCTGTTTACGGAATATATGATACTGAAATCATACATGAGACTGAAAGATGAAATATAAACAGGCCACGCCATTAGCAAATACACCCACATTACCCAGACGCCATAAAAGAACATGTTAATCTTTAACACAACCAACCTGTGCATGCATCATTCTTGTAATATCTCAAGAGATTGTTTCAGCCTGATGATTAACACAAGGCGAAACAGCAATGGATCACCATGTATGAAGAGGAAGTCTGCTTCTTATTCCTGTCCCATGAACTTTTTATATTTTGTACTTACTGTGTGATAGTTAAGTAGTAAACCGTTGTGTGTGTGTGTGTGTGTGTGTGTGTGTGTGTACGTGTACAGCAGGAGTGTGGGGCTGCCATGCGTAGGTGTTGAGACATTGACAGCTGCAGTGCAAATTTCCCCACTTCTCCCAACTGAATGGAATCTCCAAATTCAGCACCACACCCCTCTGAATCTTAGCGAGCTCCATCTGTTGCCCTAAAACCCCCTCCAGTCTCCCTCCCACTCATTGACCTTTAACCGTTCATTATTGACAGTCCTCTCCTCAGTTCCCTACACTGATTCTCATTACGCGCGACGTTGCAGTTTATGTGCCTGCTTTTGTTTGTTATTCGTTCGGTTTTATGTCTTCAGTCCGCTTTCCGCAGCCTACCTGTCCTCGCCCCGGTGTGTACATCCTCCTCTCCTCCTCTCCAACCTTCATATGTCCTCTCCAACGTTCCCAACTCTCCTCTCCCCTGCTCTGCTCTAGTCTCTCGTCCCTTCTCTTCTTGTTATGTTCAAAACCTGTCGAAACTTCAACTTCATCAGTATATCTGACGCTAATTAAGATTTCAACACGTTATTTTGCATGTCACAAGTACAGGTGATAATGGCATTAATGATAATGGTATGAATTGTGGGCTTGATAGTAACAGTCTGATAAGCCATTGTCAGATCCTGGAGAACTGGAACTAGAACTAATTGCCTTATACCCATGGACAGATGAAGGTTTCCCATTAAAATATCACCAGCAGTGTTAGATATGCCCTTCTCAGTCCCAGTACCCCCATTTGAATGGGATTGCTAGAGACATGCTGTCTTATCGACAGCCAGCTACTCATGAGCTATTTTCTTGTGGTCAATATCTTGCCTCTGCTCTTCAAGATAGAAGTACACGTTAACTCGTCATGAAAATGGAGGCATAACTTTCACCCTGCAATGAGACAGCTCACCTTCAGGGGCGTCCTCTGATACCATGCTGTCCTTTCTGAGACGCACGTCTTCGTCACCAAGTGAAAAATGGAGAGAAATAGAGATGCATCGGTCCAATATATCCAGTTATATTGCACCCTGCAGCCGAAGTAACAGTAAACCTACTGTATCACAGACCTTTATGAGGCATGGCGTGAGGGTCACCCTACTGCCCATGCTCCCAGGCTTTTGTGTGTGTGTGTGTGTGTGCGTGCGCGTGTGTGCGTGTGTGTGTAGGGGGTAGGCGGAGCTGTGATCATAATGAGTGACAGTAACAACTGCTGGTTGCGAGACTACCACATAACATCCGGCTTCTTTAGGAAGAGGCAGCCAGAGACCTGGACCGATGTGC
>OMKK01023292.1:0-11889 GCA_900302305.1 Polymixia japonica
ACAATTTTTTTTTTGTCTGTTGTTATTATTATTATTATTATTTTTTATTTTTTTTTATTTTTTATGACATTTCTCATTTTCTGTTCAGTACTCCTGGAAACTGGTGCATCCAACCGACAAGTACTCCAACAAGGAGTGCCCAGACAACGCCGAGGAATACGAGAGAGCCACCAGATACAACTACACCAGCGAGGAGAAGTTCGCCCTTGTGGAGGTCGCCCATCTATGTCTCGGACATTTCAATAAACGATTATGCCGTCGCCTTTTTCTTTCCTTTGAAATTGCTAGCTATCTTGTCACTGATTGAACGCTACGTTCCCGGCAGGTTATGGCCATGATCAAAGGTTTGCAGGTGCTGATGGGCCGCATGGAAAGCGTGTTCAATCACGCCATCCGCCACACCATCTACTCGGCCCTGCAGGACTTCGCTCAGATCACGCTGCGCGACCCGCTGCGCCAGGCCATCAAGAAGAAGAAGAACGTCATTCAGAGGTAGGGGAACCACAGCGCGTTCGGAGAAGCGCCTCAGCTCAAACACCTTCGTTCAGAAGTGAACGTCGCCGTCGTTGACTACTGACGCGTAGTCGTCACCACGTTTACTGGGGAAAAAGTCTGGCATCTTGCTGTCGTTCTGTGAAACGGGAGGACCGAAATATGCTTCTCGTTTGGGTTGCCTGCTCTTCTGCAGATCCCCGCCATGGTGTAAACTTCTGTGATCTTATGTCCCCAGAAAACTCTGTACCGCGCGATAGACGGCAGCCCCGCTGAGCTGCTACGGCCCCTCGGCAAAGTGTATCTGTAGCAGCGATGTTTTCTGGGTTGCCTTTTCATCCCTCGTAATCCACAAGGGAATCTGTACGCACCAATGTGTTTAATTATTTGTGCTCCGTCCCACATAAACCCTGCCAATGTTTGACTTCATCATCTGATTGTGATGATAAAATTAGTTTTTTGTTTTTTTTGGACGCCGCTCTTTGCTTTCACTCACAGTTGATCACTGCACCCCTGAAAAAGCAGGTTTTATTATTCCTGGTGTGTGTGTGTGTGCGTATTTATATGAATCTTTGAAATCTCCCGCTGCAGCGTCCTCCAGGCCATCCGAAAGACCATCTGCGACTGGGAGACCGGCCGGGAGCCACACAACGATCCGGCCCTTCGTGGCGAGAAAGATCCCAAGGGCGGCTTTGATATCAAGGTTCCCCGCCGCGCTGTCGGACCCTCCAGCACACAGGTCTCGCATCCCCGCCTCGGGCCTCTATACTGTTTTTGTTTTTTGTTTTTAAAGTGCCGTACGAATAAAGTTATTTTCGTGTTACACTTGCCCACCTTTTTGGGTCTGGATCACATCGGCTTCTACTGTGATACATACAGATGTAATCCAACTCTTAGCTTCCAGACGGTCTCCCATCGCCTTCACGTCATGCTCTCCATTATCTCTCTCTCTCCTGATTGGTCCTATTCACATCACTTCCTTTCAGAATATCTTAATAATAAGCTCTGCTTCCCGCAGTGTGTTCGCGTGATTCTATTTAATCACGGCGAGAGCTTAATGATAATCTTCTGTTTCTATATGGTCGACATCACACGTTATATTATCTTGCTGCGCATCTCTTACATCACATCGACTGGTGGCGTTATCGGCTTAGCCACTTGTTTCTAAGTCCAAATTCAGGTGCGGTACTGTCAAACCCAGCAAAATAACTGCCATCTGTGTTTTGTCCGACCCGAATCGACGTTTTCTGTTTTCTGACCTCGATATCGTGAGGGGTAAACAGAGGAAACAACTCAAGCATAGAAAACATTTTTCCCGTAATATTTTCCATAAATGTACCACAATCTCCCACTTGCGTATTGCAGTTACGACATTCTTCAAAATTGACCAAGGTACCGACATTTAGTATTCCAAGTAAAATGCTCATGTAGATACTTGCCGTAGCTTTTTGTTCAGGCCATATCCTGTGACATACAGTATAAGAACCAAAAGGAGGTGCTACCTGGCAGTGAAGCCACCTGCGTGTAATGAGATTAGACTTTGTGTCAGTTCACTGGTGGTTTCACTTGCTAAATTAACTGCTGACACTAAGAACTCGACTTCCCTTTTTTCGCTTGTCTTTTTTTCTGTACTCTGTCATTTGTTACAGCTTTACCCACTAATCTTATACCCTTTTTATATTCAGCTGTACATGGTGAGGACTATGCTGGAGTCTCTCATTGCCGACAAAAGCGGCTCGAAGAAGACCCTGCGCAGCAGCCTGGAAGGCCCCACCATCCTGGACATCGAGAAGTTCCACCGCGAGTCCTTCTTCTACACTCACTTGCTGAACTTCAGTGGTAAGTTTGACCAAAAAAAACCCAAAATTGTCAGACCTCCTTGCTCCAGAGGCCCCTTGGCTGCTTATATAACTGCTGTTTATGCTCTTCTTCCATTCAGAGACTTTGCAGCAGTGCTGTGACCTCTCCCAGCTGTGGTTCAGAGAGTTCTTCCTAGAGCTGACTATGGGTCGTAGAATCCAGTTCCCCATTGAGATGTCCATGCCCTGGATCCTCACTGACCACATCCTGGAGACCAGGGAATCTTCCATGATGGAGTGAGGATGCTATAACATTTGTATTAAGATAAGATAGAACTGACATTGTCGCAGCAGCAGAGAATCAACAGGCATAAAAAAAAGTATGTAGAAGAAGATGTAGAAGATAAAAGATAAAGCACAAAAAATAAAAGAATAATACACTGTATTGGGATTATTACAGTAAATTAACACAGGATACACAAGTCAATGTACATGCATCATCAGTCCAATGTGGGAGAATCTAAATCGAAAATGTACAACATGCATCAAATCAGGACTACTAATGACTTAATTAACTTAATGACTATTAAGTGGTGTGCATTGTACAAACATATATGATCTACAGATACTTATAGTACATGTGCATAAGGATTTACTTGCTTTGTGGATGGGTATTGAAAATTAACAAAACTGATAAATACTAACACTAATAGTGGGGACTGATGAGGCATTGTCTAATTTCTTTAATACTCCAACAGTCTCCTTGCTAATAATAATAATATTTATATAGCACCTTTCAAAACCAGGTTACAAAGTGATTCACAACAACATATTATATTAATATATAACGACACACCAAAATTCCCTCTCATGTCTGCCTGCCTCCTTTTTAGAAAATTGCCTTTTTCCCTCTCAGTCTGCCCTTTATATAGTTAAATAAATTCAGTCCTGTGCTTATTAGAATCAGCATGTTTCTTACTCCTGAATACAAACAAGTTGATCTTTTGATCTCCTTTGTTTTTAGGTATGTGCTTTACCCTCTGGACTTGTACAATGACAGTGCACACTATGCCCTGACCAAGTTCAAGAAACAGTTCCTCTATGATGAAATAGAGGCTGAGGTACAAGTTCATTCTGGATTTCTGTGGCATTTATCGGACACTGTGGAGTTGCTTTGCATTCATTTGTTTATACGATGTTGTATATTTGTATATTTGATTAATTCCAAAGTATAATGAATAGAAGTGATACTGGGTGATGTCATCTAAGAAAAAAGAAAAAAAGGCTTAGTCCTTACATTTGCTTTTCCTTCACAAGACGTCATGCTGTGCGTCACCATGTAGCGTTAATGGCTGCAAATGTTGTTCTTTTTTTAAAGTACAATAGGCAGTTTCTTTCCTGTTCCCTTGCTGAACACGAATATATGAAATGGTTGGTTTGCACTGTAAGAAGAAAAAAACGTTGTTACAGAATAGAGAGGGTGTTTTTCCAACCATACTTTCTGTTGTTATTTCAGGTGAACTTGTGCTTCGATCAATTTGTTTATAAATTGGCTGATCAGATATTTGCCTACTACAAAGTTCTAGCCGGAAGGTAGGTACCGTATTGGCGTTTTTATCAGTGCTAATGGGGGCATACGAATGGATAGACTAGCTGTGTTGTAATGCACAAGACGCTGAGGAAATTGATACGGTACAATATTCAACACGAACTGTCATATTAATAGAAAGCGACAGCTCAATTATTTCGATTCCCTCAGTCTGCTCCTCGACAAACGACTGAGAGCTGACTGCAAGAACCAGGGGGCTAACATTCCATGGCCTGCGTCAAACCGCTACGAGACTCTGCTGAAGCAACGCCACGTCCAGGTACTTACCACCGATGTCATGCTGCCTTCCTTAGTTACGCGGTACATCGCATATTATGACGGTCTGCCCGACTAACCGGCGTCTGTCTGATCGTTGAACTTCAGCTCCTGGGCCGCTCCATTGATCTAAACAGGCTGATCACTCAGAGGGTGTCGGCTGCTCTCTACAAGTCTCTAGAGCTGGCCATCAATCGCTTCGAGAGCGAGGACCTCACCTCCATCATGGTACGTAAAGCCAACTGTATCTCTGCTTGTCATGGCGCAGTGTCACGGCTTTGGTTTTTTCTGCCACGTATGTTCTTGTGCGGTTTGCCGTCTGACCGCCTGGCTGTATGTATCTCTCATTGCAGCGAGATCCTTCTGTGAGCTTCTGTTCGTACTGATGTTTGTCCTTGGGTTGGTATTAAAGTGGGGACATTTTGTTTATCTGTAGTTCCAGATTATTCTCACTGTCTGGCTCTGGGTTTCAGGAACTGGAGGGCCTCCTGGATATCAACCGCATGACCCACAAGCTCCTCAGCACGTTCTTGACCCTGGACAGTATGGACGCCATGTTCCGCGAGGCCAACCACAACGTGTCCGCCCCCTACGGCAGGATAACGCTTCACGTCTTCTGGGAGCTCAACTATGACTTCTTGCCCAACTACTGTTACAATGGCTCCACCAACAGGTGGGTTAGTCGGCGCTAATTGCGTTTTGAACTCGTGCAGTTAGCACTTCACCTCTTGCCAGGGTAACTGTGTTTTCAACTAACTGTGGAGTTTGTTACTTAACTAGTGAGTTCTACGGTCACTGTTGCATTTAAGAAGATTGCATACAAAATAGCTATTAAACCAATTATAGTTTACACCATGAAAGCAACCTGTAACTTGCATGTTTTGTTATATATTGAATATTAACAAAAATAAGCATAAATTACAGTCTTGACCCAGGCCATTTTTGGTCTATCTTAGCACAGTGGAAAAAGTACTGGACCTCTGGAACTAAGTTTCAAGTACCAAGGTTGGCTCACGGGTAAAGAGAGAAACTAGTAAGGCTCTCTGTTGGTTGCATATAATCAGTTGGGATGCACTAATGTTCAGATAGCAAAGGATATCAGAATGTACCAGACCTGCTAGAGTGGAAGACGTGTGCTCCTTGGATAAAAGGTAGACAGTCTTTCAAAGGCAGGCAGGCAGGCAAACACTTTGAAAGACCGGTGGCCTTTGCATTCAGAGCCCCAAATACTATCTATAAAAGACATGTTTTGTTTATCCACTGTATAAGACCCATGAATGTCAGCTGTTTGTTTGTCGTGGGTGTCTTTTCTGTCTGCCATAAGCTTTGAATTTCAAAGCAAAGGTAACAAAGGTGTTTTTTTTTACTAGACCACAATACTGCTGCTGAGAACTCGGCAAGGACATTTTCTGACAGCGCAGGGGTGGCAGGGGTAACCCAGATTATATATATTTTTCCGACCTTGATTGCTTCAGAACCCACTCACTACCCCAATTCATTATATCTCATTATATAATTTACCATTATATCCGACGTTACGTCATAGTTAGTGATAGTAATAGATTTCTTTAAAGGAGAAGTTCGCTAGTTGCGCTCAGTACTGGAGAAAATACGCTTTTTGGATTCACTGCGCAATCGTTTGGCAACAGAACCCTTGGATTATGCAGCATGAGCCGTTTTGGGATATTTGATGGTCATTTGTATGCCGTTTTGAACTCTGAACAAACCGGGCCCCCGTCAATATTATGTGAATTTAATTGGGATTCGACTGACATGGGGGTCAATAAACGGCCCCGTAAAGTTAATTTAAGTAGCTAACTTTTAAGTAGTAGCATTATATGGTTGTTTGCTTGGTGTTTCAATCACCTTACAGAGTCACGCTGACTAGGAAAAATGCGTCTGACGTCGATCTCTCCCTCCGTGTTTAGGTTTGTTCGTACCATCCTCCCCTTCTCTCAGGAGTTCCAGAGGGACAAGCCCCCCAATGCACAGCCTCAGTACTTGTACGGGACCAAGGTCTGTAGAATTTGTGCACTAGCACCCATAGAGAAAGCGAAGTACATTCATTGATATCTTTAACAATGCAATACATATGTGTTTTTTGCAGTTTCTTTTTCTGTATTACATCACTTATGGATTTTTATTTGTTTGCAGTGATTGGTCCGTCTGACTAGAAACCATGTCTATTAACCAAACAATCATTGCATATTATGAGTACATGAACGTTTATTAAATCTCTAAAAGCATGTTTGCTCATTCTAGTAAATAGATAAAGGTTATAGATGGTAATTGGTAAAATTGAAATGGGTATTATAACTTGAACATTTTTAGATCTAAAGGTCCCCTTTTAAGACTGTTGGGTTTTGTTTTTGTTTTTGTCTTTTAAAAAAAAGATTTGAACGATTTGAACTGCACAGAATAAGTATGTTTTATTTCGTTTGTGTTTCAAAAGGAAAACATACAGTACATTTATCACAGACAGCTCGAAGGTGGTGCTGTTAGACTCACTTAAAAACTCTATTGTCATTTCTCTGAAACACAAATAGGATTTCAACAGTAGATGCCAATACTTGGTGACAATTCTGTTCAGCCAGAACAACGCTGTGATGACCTTAATCCAGTTGGCTCATACTGGCTCACAGCCAGACGGCTTACTGATTGTCCTCAGCTCATGGTCCTGGGTAATTATGCGGCCGGTGGTCTGGGACGAGAGGAGAGGGTTTTGTATGACAGTGGCCTGCTTATTGTCATCGTCGCTGGCGCCGGGAGCGTAAATGCGTCCGGATCCGGAGACATCCGGGCGGGTCAGAGCGGCGGCCGCGGGGCATCCTTCGCTGGTCTGACCGAGCATAGGGCAGATGGTGCGGAGGCATCCCCACAGGAGAATGCCGGCGATGACCAGCAGCAGGACGGTACTGGTCATCCAGACACCCATGGCCAGCTCCCAGCCTCCCCTGTCGCGACCTTCGCTGCTCTCGCTCAGAGTGCTGAACACCTGGCACTGGTCCCTGGCGGGGTTGGCCGCCTGACACGTCACGCACAGGAAGTAGGTGGCCTGCGGGATGAGGTTGGCCAGGTGCGCGCTGGTCTGACTAACGGGGATGCGTTCCTCGTGCATGAAACCCTTGCGCTTGTAGCCCATGAGCAGGCTGTTCCAGTTGGGGTCGTACATGACGCTGTAGAAGGTGTCCAGGCAGCCGGGGGATGAAGGCCAGCTCACCCTGGCTGAGGTGGCCGAGATGTTATAGACTGTGACCCCCATCTCTTTGGTCTTTGGTCTTTGTTTTCCTGTCTGCTTGTCTGCCTCCAGAGCAGTGTTGATGCGGCGTTGAGTTATTTCTTCGGTTATTATAGTCTTGGTGAGCTGAAGGACTCAAAAGCTTTAGCTTTAAAAAGAACACAAAAACTGAGTGTAAGAAATTCAGTAAGCAGTAAGTTCAGAATAAAGTTCAGATAACCGTAGTCTTGGTTTTGTGCTGCCTTCCCTCTTGGAGCTTATGTTTAGCTTCCTCCAATCAAGTGTGAATTAAATAAACTGGGTTATTTCACC
This sequence comes from Polymixia japonica, assembly GCA_900302305.1. NCBI lineage: Eukaryota > Metazoa > Chordata > Actinopteri > Polymixiiformes > Polymixiidae > Polymixia > Polymixia japonica. Next base: position 7,706 of record OMKK01023292.1, read on the forward strand.
AATCCCACCAATTAAACCCAAAACATAAAACAAGGGAGGAACAATAATAATAAAGTATTGTGTAAAGGATTAGCTGGAACATAGTACAAGGTAGTATTCGTACAGATGTTCAGCGAATTACATAATAGGACTATTAACTGAAGTCCATTTGTTCCTTCAGTGCCCCTGCTACAGGGCGGGGCAACATCCACCAGTAGCTCCAAGAGTAGGTAGGAGCACCAAACCAATACCACCAGCAAGGTTTTTCAAACTAATCTTATAAATGTAACTGATCCTGGCCCCTCTGTCCCCAAGTTACAGCACTATCAGCATTAAGGCCCGTAGAAACCCTAGAGCCGTGGATTCAGTACCATACCGCTATATCTGAAGTTGCTTTGATTTATGATGATTTTATGAGCAAATGTCTGGGTTTTTTGGGGGGTTTTTTTAACCAATGCGGAGCAAGTCTCTGGAAACTAGGCACCGCCAGAGTGCGTTGTTTGTAATGTGTAAATATTACTCACTGCTCAGTTCTTCAAAACCAGCTTTTGAAGCCCAGCCTACTAAACTGAGTTTAGGTCCATATATAAAAGCAGTGATAGTCTCAAACTTAGTAAAAAGATGAAGCCGCTAAAGGGACACATTTTTAATCAATTTTAGGTTTATTTTTCCTATTTAACATTCAGTGCTTAAGTTTTCACAAACCAACGATCTTGTAGCTGCTGCAAGTCAGTGTGGAGCTTTTCTTTTTATTCCACGAGGGGGAATGAATCCGATACATCCTATTCTACACATTTGATCTGTTGAATCTGGTGTAACCCATAGCAACAATAGGCAATTTTCTATAGTTCAAACGATCATTGGCGTGTAACGTGATAAGAGAAAGACTTACCGGGAAAGCACTGACAGAAGGTACTCAGCCTGCCAATCTTTTGTTGCCTCGGGTAGTGGTTCAGAGTCACGTTAGCATCTGTTCCTCTGTCATGGTATTAAAGTGCTCCGTCTCCAACTGCTGCTGCGCTATGCTGTCGAATGCAGAAGAGTGGACAAGAGATTGCTCTGTCCTGGTCTCCTCTGCCACTGCCACACTACCGGGGGTACTGCTGGATTATAACAGCAACATTAACTCTCATATGAGCAGAAAAGGGAGGGGAGGGAGGTTGACTTACTGAGGAAGAACGGACCTGTAATCTCTTGCAGTGGAAAGAGAATCTTGGAAAATAACAGCGATGCACTTTAGTTGAAGCAATTTACAATTTCAGAATTCCGAGGGCTTAATATGTAGAAATTTGTATTCTTGTCACCTTAAAGTGGCAATCTTGAAGATCTCCGTTTCATGATCTTTGGTGGCACCTATGGCGAAAAGCGGTAATTGCAGGTGTGTTTTTGGACCTGACTTTAAAGGGAAAACAGGAAAGTCGCCACAGACACCCGGTTCTTAATACTCACAATACTGCGAATGCAAGGGCTTTCATCAGTGGGTCATAGGCTCAATCACCATTGCGTTACCTCATTCGGCGATAGATAGTGACTTAACAGACCTTCATTTAAATGAAAATCTTCGGAGATCTTCGGATATCGACACTTTAAATGAACTAGTCTAAATGTTTAAATTCTTGTTTTACTCCACACAAAAGGTTTTCCCTCTGGTGACTCAGACTTATTATCCCCAGTGATACACCCACAGGTGCTTCTTCAGAAACCATCTGCTGTAATCATAACGTAGTACAGAAAGTACTACTGAACACTTGCTTTCATAGAAAATCTATCAGTTTTTCAAGTAGATGAAATCTAGCTTTTCTCGCAAAATATTCACCCGCGCTTCTTGCCACTCTTTGGATGATTAGTACCATGTTTATCCAAGGGGTTACTAAATTAGCGATTGCACGTTGAGTTTTAATTTCAGTGTCACTTTTGTTTACTGTTTCTCTGAATGCAGGCCCTGAACCTGGCATACAGCAGCATATTTGGCTTCTACAGGAACTTCCTTGGTCCCCCACACATCAAGGCCATGTGCAGGCTGCTGGGCTACCAGGGCATTGCGGTGGTGATGGAGGAGCTGCTCAAGGTCGTCAAAAGCTTGGTGAGAAGGACGGCGGGCCTGAGGGACGGCGGGCGGGGCCACATGGACTAGCAGGGGAACTTCCTGCTACAGCCTAATACAGGAAATCATTTCGAGGAGAGGATGAAATAGGATGCTCTTTCTGTAAACTAAAATTGTGAATGATGTAGTTCATGTGCAAACCAGCGGGGGAAAAAAGGAAGAACATTTTTTATGACACGTTTTGTGAGAAGTTCACTTCCTGACCTTTTCCCCTTAATTGTCTACTGATAAAACGAGTGCTATTGATTGATATCACAAGAAAAAACTGCCAGTCTTTTTTTTTTAAATCTCAAACCTTCTCCTACACAGCTTCAGGGCACCATAATGCAGTATGTGAAGACCCTGATGGAGGTGATGCCCAAGATCTGCAGACTTCCCCGCCACGAGTATGGCTCCCCAGGTTGGTATATGTGGAAAGACGTTATATACGTGAAGATCTATATAATTGCTGTATAACTGTCATTGGGGTCAAGGCAAGAACCATTAGCACACATTTGATTTTAAAATGTTAATTGTTAATTTTAAAATGTTAATTGTGAGTACAAATTCTTATTTGTTTACCGGGTAGTGTTGGCTTGCCTTTGTATTAGTAACCAATGAGATCCCTTGATCACAGCCCGCATACAGTAACCCGTGTTCCCCCTTTCATACCGAAGCCGAGCCACGTCCGAACCACGTAAAAACCCAGGTCGTGACCAAGGTCGCGTAACCCGTGTCGACCCACTCGCACCAACAGCAGACACAGGTTTCACCCTGGTCGATGCTTCAGTGTGAAAGGGGTATAAAACACTATCTGGATCTCTTAACTGCGGAGATATCTGGGAATGCTGTTTTTAAAACATATTTTTTGTTTCAACACCTACAGCTAAGAACGTGGCAGTTATAATATATGAGCTTTTAAAAGAACAAGTTCCAAATTGGATGTGTTTTTAATTCCTGCCCAATTTTTTTTGGTTGTACACATTTTACAAGAACGAATTCAACAATCCTGTATCAAAGGAAGAAAATGTCCATCCCTTTGGCCCTTTGGCTATCAATCGCAAGTAGAGCATCTTCATTTTACAGACCGCAAACGTGAGAGAGAGAGACTTGTGGAGATTATAGATTAAGTCTGCTTGTCGAACAGCTACTGAACATGCCTGGCAACATCAGCACGTTGCTGCATAAGGCATAAGAGGGAATTACTGGCGAGTTGAGAACTATTTAATGATTTAAAGGTATTGATTAATTTGTAATAATAATGAGGCCTGTGCCTCTCTATTTCCTCTCTATTTAGGTATTCTGGAATTCTTCCACCACCAGCTGAAAGACATTGTGGAGTACGCCGAGCTCAAGACCGTGTGCTTCCAGAACCTGAGGGAAGTGGGCAACGCCATCCTCTTCTGCCTCCTGAGCGAGCAGAGCCTGGTATGGACCTGAACCCAGCGCGGCCTTGTTTTAGGGCCGACAAATACGGCGTCGCTGCGTCCGGTGTCGGCGCGGCTGTGCAACCCAAACGTGATACGGACTCTGTTATTGAAATTAATTTCAGAGGTTGAAAGCTTGGTCTGCCTGTTTAAAATACTACACTAACTGGTTGAAAATGAATTTTGAGTGGTAGGTTGAGAGTTTAAGTTGGCTTATCAGCGCCATCTACAGTTAATGTTTGATATCACAACCAGCCTTCTAATAAAACCCACTGTGATAGATGTGTGGTTATCAAGGGGTATTTGTGGATTATTTAGTCAGATGTGCTCTGAAACAATGGCACGCACATCCAGACACGCTAAACATGGACTTTTGTTTTTTTTCTTAGTCCCAGGAGGAAGTTTGTGATTTGCTGCATGCGGCGCCGTTCCAGAATATTCTTCCAAGAGTCCACGTCAAAGGTAAACAACATGTGGTGTTACAGGTAGAAAGAATCTATTTCGTTGTTCTGTGTGTTTTCTTTAGTAAAGCTTTTCCCCTCGTGTCCCCTCTCTCTCTCTCTCTCTCTCTCTCTCTCTCTCTCTCTCTCTCTCTCTCTCTCTCTCCTTCTCTCTCTCTCTCTCTTTCTCTCTCCCTCTCTCTCTTTCTCTGTTTCTCTCTCCCTCTCTCTCTTTGTCTCTCTCTCGCTCTCTCT
>OMKK01023292.1:11909-29995 GCA_900302305.1 Polymixia japonica
CTTGACGCTAAGATGAAGCGTCTGGAGGCCAAATACACCGCGCTGCACTTGGTTCCACTGATAGAGCGTCTTGGAACCCCGCAGGTAGTCATTCCGACATCGCCATGGCGGCCTCTGTTGTCGTCGTGCAAGTGCCGCTATAATTACCGCACGAGGCGCTGAGCTGTCAGATTCGGCCTCTTTAGCCTCTCCCAGCTAATGCCCCTGCCTCTTTTATCTTTTAGCAAATTGCCATTGCTCGTGAGGGGGACCTGCTGACCAAAGAGAGGCTCTGCTGTGGCTTGTCCATGTTCGAGGTCATCCTCACTCGCGTGCGGGGCTTCTTGGATGACCCCATCTGGCGCGGCCCGTTGCCCAGCAACGGCGTGATGCACGTAGACGAGTGCGTGGAGTTCCACCGCCTCTGGAGCGCTATGCAGTTTGTGTACTGCATCCCCGTGGGAGCCCATGAATTCACAGTGGAGTGAGTGCTCACGTCTGGTTTAAACTAGTTAATATTTGACATTCTTCAATTGTCATAATCTATAATCTTTTCCCATTCTTCAGGCAGTGCTTTGGCGATGGCCTTCACTGGGCCGGCTGCATGATCATCGCCCTCCTGGGACAGCAGAGGCGCTTTGACATTCTGGACTTTAGCTACCACCTTCTCAAAGTTCAGAAACACGACGGCAAGGATGAGATCATCAAGAGTGTGGTGAGTTAGGGGGACGAGGATCAGCAGTTCTATAGACATGCAAAGGAGAAAGCAAAGAAATTCTTGCCGTTCCCTGTCATGATTTGCATGGGTCCTTCAGCAATGGCGCGCCTCCAAGAATTTAGTCTTGCGGAGTGCAGAGGGCAGCAAGAGAATTAGCATAGCAAATTATCACTGAGGCATCGCCCAGCCATTTGGCCCAAAACACTTCCACACCCTATTGTACCAGGGTTGCGCAAGTAAAATCAGGCTACGTTGCCAACTGAAATGCATTGTAAGGAACTATGCCAGTTCTATATGAATCAAAACCACAGTTCAAACAACTATGGTCTAGAATCCACCCAAGGTACTGTAAAACACTGACTAAACAAACATTTGCTCAGTTTGTTCACTGTTACAGGGGACTTTTCCTGTGCCTGTACTAAGGGATCTCTATTCCTTCAAGGCATATCAATTACTTAAAACATGTTTATTAATTGCATTAGGAAATACCCCATTTGTCTTATCCTTTCTCAATATTGCAACATATGATCAAATACACCTTTGATTTCAAATACAAGACAAATAGGTAGGAAGAGCAATCTCATACTTATTCTGGCCACTTAAAGGCAGAATGAAAAGGATTTCATCATTTGCGGTTTGTAAACACAACATTCAAAGTTGGCCCCTCCTCCCTGGCTTAATGATGAAGCAAACCCAGAAGCACCCTCTGCCCAAAGGCTGACGCCTAGAAACGTCCCAAACACAGCAAAATAAGAAAATACAGGCAGAGGGCGGGGTTTATGCAGATACAGACGCCGCCACACACCTCTAGTGGGTCATAAGTTATTTTTAGGAAACTCCTACTCATTATACCTTTAAGGTCTTCATCCCAAGCTTCACAGTGTGACAATATTTTCCACTTTCCTTTAGCCATTGAAGAAGATGGTGGACAGAATCCGCAAATTCCAAGTCCTCAACGATGAGATTTTTGCCATTCTGAACAAGTACCTGAAGTCTGGAGACGGTGAAAACATGCCGGTGGAACACGTCCGATGCTTCCAGCCACCTATACACCAGTCCCTTGCCAGCAACTGAGATTCTAGTTCCACTGTTTATATCATGGACCAGCAATAAGTTCCAAACATTGTCATTAACCTTTGAGACCAGTTACGATATTCCTCCTTTTTCACTTTAGGTCTTGAGCAGCAACGGACCATGATAAAACCTACAGAAGTTGGGCCACATTTTTATGTTGGAATGAATTTTTGTACTCACTTGTGCCTTATCAAAAATGAACAGTTATTTCCCCTTTTTTGGATAAACTCTACTTTGTTTTATACTTATGGGAAGCTATAGATCAGGGAGGGGAAAATTACTTTTATCAAATATTTAAGGGTTTGCAGTGGTGGAATATTAATGGTAAATGGTAACCTATTTTAAGTGGGGGTGAGAGTAAGTTGTATTTTCTGTATTAAACATGTGCATGCTACCCAAAACATTTTAAAGGAAATTTGAGAAGTAACAAAGTTCATACTTGTTAAGCATTTATTCACTGTGCCTTGTGTTTCAACTGTTTTAATCATTTTAATTCAATAAATATGTAACAAATCAGTTGGTTGATCTTGACCAGCTTTTTATGTAAACAATACAAAAACGTTCATGGTGACTTCCAACAAAAAAATGTTACTTTCAAGTATCATGAGAACACAAATCTTAGTCACTGTCCCTTAAATAAAGCCATATTCAGTAGGACCTCATCTCTTTAATATAGAACTATATATCAAAACATTTTATCTATTAATTTATAGAAAGCAAGTCAGTGCATGTATATGCAGATATTTGTACATATAATAAAAGACTTCTTAAAAAAACTCAATATTTACAGGGCTACAAGGGAATGAAATAAAGTTCCAAATGTATACTAATTAAGTCAGAATCTGAGAAAAAAATAAGGCAAATTAAAAATTAAATACAATCGATTGGTCCATCCAAGACACTTTTCCCCCCTAAAGCTGATTGTCTTAAGAATTTCAAACATCACGTCCACACCAATGCTTCGGTTGTTGAGTTGATACGGGGCTGCAACAAATTCCTTTATGATCCTATGAAGCATTCATTGCACCATTCCTTCTGGAAATGCTATCAAAAGGCAAGCCCATTTCTCTGTCCTCCATGTCCCCGGTGGAGTCATTATGTAGTAGTTCATAAGAATGGTGGGAAGCCATGCCGTTGGCTGCAGGAAAGGCCTTCTCTTCCTTTCTCATGGACACGGCGAGAGTGGCCAGGCTAACGCTAATGTCTTTAAATGCGTGGAGCAGGAAGATCCCAACGATGATGGTGAGGAAACCGCTGAGGGTCCCGATCACGTCGTCGGTACCCATGTGCTCCCACTCCTTGAAGAGGATTGCTGAGCAGGTGAGCACGGATGTGGTGAAGAACACGTAGTAGATGGGCGTCACCAAGGAGGTGTTGAAAATATCCAGGGCCTTGTTCAAGTAGTTGATCTGCGTGCTCACGCAGGCCACCAGGCCCAGCAGCAGGATCCATGCCAGGGGGTTTCCCACTACAGATTTACCAGCAATGGCCTCCTTGATGGCGATGCCCAGTCCTTTCACGCAGGACACTGAGAGCGCCCCGATTACCGAGCAGATTGTGATGTACACGAGGATGTTGGTCTGACCGTGGCGGGGACCCACAACGAATATGAAGATGAGCGCAACAATGATGACTAAAGTAGCAAACACCAAAAAACCTATGGAAAGAGGGGGTGGTTAACAGTTAATACAAGTCAGCTGACCTACAGGGTCATGTCTTGCCCAGTAGAAATTATGCACATTACAAAGACTTGAATTATTATTATTATTATAGGTATGATGAATATAATTAACTACAGTGATACTAAAGATTATAAAATATAACAGACTGATTTCTTGGTACGCTGCTGCCTCAATCAATTTGATCACTTAAGGCCTGATTAAGAGGTAATTCTAGGCAAAGGGCACATTTTTCAACAGGAACTATAAGCAAGATGTGCTCTATACCTGGGTCAACCAGCTTCCTGGCCATGTGTTCAAGGCTGCTGATCTCCTCCTCTTGGGGAGCATGGATTACCATGGTGGTGGAGCCCAGAATGCTGAGCAGGCAGCCAAGTTTCCCATGCAGGTTCAACCGCTCTGTCAGGAAGTACGAGGACAGGACCGCACTGCAACAACATGTACTGTCAGTCACTCTTCTTCACAGATACAAATTCCACAGAAAAGGTGAAAAATAAATAAATAAAGCAATTTTACTTGCCATTAATAAAAAATATTTATTTAATTATTGGTTAAATAGAAAAAAAAAAATGTAGGGAGTTTGTACCTGACAAGCACACTGAGGGCTCCCAGAGGGGTGACGAGAGTAGCAGGTGCAAAGGCATATGCTGCAAAGTTGGCTGCCTCGCCAGCTCCCACTATAAAATAATGAAATGAGTATGGACAGGATATCATAACTGAACACAATAGAACATTTTGCTCCAGAGGAACACCCAGGCAAAGTGGAACATTTTGAAACATTCTCTCCGGTAAGAGTACTGCTTTGTCATTAATGGGAATAAATAACCTGTTGTGTTCGATTCAGACTGACCAAAAGTGACATCACTTACTTGATAGTAAACCAGCCCACCATAGCCATTCTTTCAGATATGCATGACCACCCTGGCCTGAAACAACAAGTTATATATATTTTGAACATTTGGTTCAACTTTCACGATTGAATACATTTAAAACAGGGCTAGAACTGGATGATGTAGCCATCCCGACGAAAAGTCAGGCAGTTACACTGGATTTGTTCCACTAAAGATCAGGTGGAGGTAGAGTTAATGATTACTAGGTGTAATCACAGTTAGTGCTGTGAGCTGAAATGTAATACGGTGACTCATTCAGACACACCCTTCAGCATGCTTAGATGAAATACTTAATAACTGGGCAAGCCAGAAATGTAGGTAGGGTGTAAACATTGGTGTTGTTGGCCTGTCCTCACATATACGCTGAGGTTTTGTGTGGCAGGGAGTTTCCTAAACAAATTTAGTGCAAACTAAGTTGAAAGAATTCTACCATAGTGTCCTACATATATTCTGATCCCCATGAAATTAAAGACATTACCTGCCCGCATTGATCCCTTCCTTGCCAGTCGAAGAAGCCCCTTCTTTTTGAGGATAAAACTGCCTCCGATGAAGATGCTGGAGCTAATTGCTAATCCAAGGCCAATGTAAAAATCATATTTCCCCCGGTCCTGACCCATAGTGAGGCTGGATGTGTTGATATGATCTGTCACATTTACAACCAAACACCGGAGCTCCTGACCAAAGGAACAATTTTGGCCAGCCCAAGTGCCTGAGAGGAAAGAGAATGGAAACAATAAAGCATTTGCAAGAAAATGTTAAAAGTCAGATAGTAAAGGTTTGAAAATCATCACCACAGAAATGACCTACCGTCCTCACATGGTACGTTACAAACCGCAAAGCCCTGACTTGAAGTATTAGATGATTCCATAATAACAATAACAACACATTTATGAATATCATAAAAATCTGGTTTCACACTCTCTCCATAAAAAGGCTCTGGCACATCCTGCAGTAAATGCCAGACAAGCGACTAGCTGGGTGTTGCAATGCAAAAAAACAAAAAAAAATACCTTGTACAATTGGATCAAACCAGTTGTGGTTAAGAGTGTTGGCTCAAGACATAAGAATCCAGGAAGTGACAGGACAGAGCCAGGTTAACCTGACTGGCTAGTGTTCATTACCATGATGGCAAAAACATCAAGTCGCCTTTAAACAAGGTTAGCTGGTTGAATAACAATCTAGCTATGAAAGGCCGACTAACACATTACTGGACATAGCTATCGATAACAGAAATAGCAACGACAATTAGTTGGTTTTACCACTCAATTCTGATTCTATCACGAACCTTTAATATCCCGTGTATCGCATAGCCGTGTTAACGTTAGCTTAGGTTAGCGCGGCAGCTAACTGGCTAGCTAGAAAGTTAGTTAGCCAGGCATTCGGAAAACATACTTTGCGACTAAAACAAAAGTACCTTATTTGTAAGCAGTATTAACGGTTGACTAGTTTAAATGTGTCGTATTGTAATACCTTCCAATGATACTTAGTTGGCCCAACAGCAAGATGGTGGTGGCAGCCAAAGGTTAGCTTATCGCTAGCCTGCTTCCTAGCCCATTGGCTAAATATCACATAGTGCTTCGCTTAGCTGGACAACTGCTGCTCTGCAGCGCTCTTCTTCTTCTTCTGGTTCATTTTGGTGGCAGAAACAAGATATCATCAGTTGCCCTCCGCAGGTTAAAGTCCAATGTTAATTTCACAATAGATGTAAAGCCCATTTAAAATTTTGCAACTGATTTGCAAGACGCTTATGAGGGTGTTCGTATATACATTTGTGTAAATCATAAGAACACAAGTCGTTACTTGTCATTTATAATTTGAATGCAAGCACGCCACCAAAACACTCTTTTATCAAACCAACTTTTAATCCGTATGCACCACAATCAACACAGACGTCAAAACGGTCGTATATTTAATAATGTCGATGAAATCATATTATAATGATATATGATTCCCATAGCGATTGGATGGATTGTCCCCCTCACCAGGGAGGTCAGAACGCAGGGGTCAGCTACGGTATGATCACCCCTGAGCTGGTAGGGACTGTTCAAGGATGCTTTAGCAGGACAGTTGCTCGCTGACATGGGGGCTGAAACCTGGGTGCTCTGGTTGAAGGCTTGCAATGTAAGAAATCATATGTTCTTCAATAAATCAATACATATGTATATATATAGCCTAATGATGAATTTGCTCACAAAATGGTGGATTGAAGGGTTTTAGTAAGAGACTGACATGGCAATGGCATAAAGTAATGTTTATTATATCAGATTAAATAATTGCTCCATAAATCCAACCATCTGTTCATTGCTGATACTTAATCCCCCCATACAACTCCTGCATTGAAGCGATGGCCTCTAAAATTACGCTGAATAATTTATAGGCTAACTCAGTGTGCAGGTGACTCTAACCAGGAGAAACGCTACTGGTGTGGAAAGAATGCAAGAATACATTATGCAAGAAGTATGCAAGAATTCTTTTTTTAATAATATGCAAAAAATATTTAAATTCATAGATGTAATCATGTGTAATGTTAATATGAAAGGATAGAATTCCTGACGAAAAAAAATGTTTTGTGTCACACTGTAGAACCATTCCACAATAAACTGCATTTAAATTCAAGTAAAAGGTTAAAGTGAAATAAATTATCGTTATCATCAAAACCATTAGTACAATACAACACAGGCACTGTGGTAATAACAAATGCATTATGGCACACCCTTGGAAAAGACTTCCCAGGAATCTCAATTAATCTATCTTTTCCTGCACCTTCTCTTGCTTCCAAATAAGCAAGGCTTCATGGGATATGCGAAGCAAAACAACTCCAACGAACACCGTTGTTAGGCCGCACAGCATGGCAAGGCTGTCAATTATAGTTAGTTCAGTCCATTCCTTAAAAAGAATAGCAGAGGCAAGAATCACTGTGGATGTGAATGTCACATAATATATGGCTTCAAACACGTTGGAGCTGAAGAACTCCAGGGCCTTATTGATGAACATGAACTGTATGAGGATGCTGATGGCAAGTGTTCCCAGCAAGCCCAGAAAGAGAGCCAGGGCTCTGTTACTTGATGATCCTCCATCAAAGACATCTTGTGCAACCAGACCAAGCCCCTTGCTACTTGGAACTGTGAAGCTTCCCAAGAGGGAACATATAGCTACATATACCATGATGTTTGATGTGCCATGAGCTGGAGCAATCCATACAATCAGCACAATCAGCAGCAGGACCACCAACAAGGCGTACGTTAGAAACACTGTAGGAAAATAAAGCACATTTCTATCAGTGTGATCTCAACTTATACTGCCATTACATTTAGATTAAATGTGCACCCGTGGTAAAGGTGACCCAAAAATAATCCAAAAACATAATGACCTAATATTCACTGCTCAGGAAATTGAAAACATATTATTTTGTTAAATGAAATTTGCAAAAATTCAATTTGTGATAAGCTTTATAATACAAAAGCTCTATAGACACTCTTTGCTAAACCAATTGTGTTTTGTCTTTTTCTCTCATCTTAACCCTGCAAAATCTGTAGCGCACTGTAATAATTATACTTTTCCAAGGAATCAACAATATTTTTTTTTAAATACTATATTGACTTCAAATTTTTTTAAAAAATCAATCTTGATGTTTAATGTCAAACCTGGATCTGTCAGCCTCTCTTCAAGCTCCAGTCCTGAGGTCACAGTTTCTGTCTTTGGGGCATGAATGATAAGCACAACAGAGCCACAGCAACACAACATGCAGCCAAGCTTCCCCAGGATATTCAAATGCTCCTTGAGGATCCATGAAGCCAGCACAGCCCTACATTGTACAATGAACATTTTTGGCAAGACATTCAAGTCAGTCAGTAGGGTATACCATGTTATAAGCCCCAGAACATTTTAGACAGTGAACCATTGTTCTCGTTGGATTACAAATGATACAGTGATTATGAGGTGAAAACACCCACAGTCAGCTGTGCATACACATCCAGATTGGAAGAATAATTGGCAATAATTGACGCCATTCAAATTTGAATGTGCCAAAAGTATTTTGAAATGTGAAAATTGTATAATTTTTCTTTAGTAATTTTACTATGTTATCAAAACCCTCATCCCGGTTCTCATCAAGTCAAAAATACAAACATTTTGCATTTTTGCTGACTGATTTTGCTACATTTTCTGTTGTAATGTTGTGGCCTAAGTGTAAGCTTAAAGGTACTATATATGATATTTTGAACATTAATATAGCTGCAAACAACTATTTGCTATGTAAAGATATAGTGGAGTAATGGCGCCTTGAGTAGAGAATGAAGTTACACTCCCTCTGTGTGTGTTGTAATCTGAGCTTTTCCGTTCTTTGTTTTGGTAGCCAGTCCTGCCGTGCGTGCATGTTAGTTTGCGTGTGTCGATATGGCTGACATGCCCATTTGTTTTGCTCTGAGATGCTAGGGCTCTAGTATGACATCTAGTGGCTGAATGTCTTATATAGCTCCTGGATATGTCGTATATAGCATGGAAATGTCAATGACAAATAAGGTTTTCAAAAAGGGGTAAAACATTTATATTTGTTTAATGGCTTTTAATATGGCATTGATTCATTTTTAGACCAATTTATCACCAAAAAATGTCAAGTGGTGCAACTGTGTATATATTTTTAAATAACGCCCTTTAAATGTATTTATGACTTATGAAAACCTAGAAACATTAATTGTGTCCAAAATGCATTCAACATGGTAAATATGCCTTCAAATAGCTAATTTATTGCATTGTTACCGCATTTAATAGAAACAGCCACTACTTCATGTGTTCAAACACCTATTTTTCTATATGGAGAAATGAAATAGTCTTTAAAAATATAAAAATGACTTTGCAATACACTATGTAAGTTAATGTTGCAGTTGCAATGGGTTTGATGAATTTAAGTGTAAATGTGCTGGTTGCACCACATGACCATGACCAGTAGTGCTACCTGACACTGTGATAAATAATAATAAATATCAGCAAAATAACAGAAAATATATATATCATCCCATATGAGAATATAACTACCTATTGTTTTCTCTTATTTGCATTTATTTGTCCTTTCCTCACTCTTGTGCAATTTTGTCATTTTTTGTTGTTGCTTTTTCTTTTTTAGCAAAAGTCATACATACGACTAGGGATTTACAACATCAAAAAAAGGTTTTGCTGTGTACCATGATATTTCTGTTCTGCTCATAACAAAAAGTAATGGCCTTAGGAAGAAAAAAATACACAACAATCCAATTCATTCTCTTACTTACCCAAACAATACTCCAATGGCCCCCAAGGGTGTAACAATCACAGCAGGGGCCGCATTATATGCTAGGAAATTCCCAATCTGGCCCACAATCACTTTAAAGAATTCAGAAACAGGTAGGCCTATATCAGATGCATTTAGTAGACTATGACCCTCAATTAAAACCGTATGTTAAAACAAAGCGACAGCGAAGAAACTATTTGTATTAATAAATTATTTTTATTTATTTATTTTTGGAATAGAACTGAACATCGAGACTATGTAGACAGGTGGCACTATACTCACTGGAAAGTGTGCCACTCCACCACACGGCATCTTTCAGATAGGACCCACCTAAGGAAAACAGAGATACATTTGCATGGACTACGAAGCAAGCGTTTATCAAATTAGACATCTATTGGAATTCTACAAAAGTGGCCGAAACACGTTTACTTAGTCTGAGATTAATTTTAAGTCTACCTCTATCGCGGGCACGTAATATTCCCTTTTTTTGAAGCACAAAGGTCGACCCATTGATGAAACTTGATGTCACAGCTATTACTATTCCAAAAATTGGCAAAGAGCTGCCAGTCACACCCAATTCAAAAGCCATGACCTTAGATGCTGTTCATTTGACCAGTCAGAGTTGCATGAGCAAGCGATTGTAGTCCTGCTTGTAAATTGGGAAGAGCAGGAGTGGCCAAACTTTTCTCCACTGCACCACTACCACAACAATCCTCCGTCTACAACGTGTAAAATACAACACGTTGCCTTACGGCGCGTCGACGACCATCATAAATATTTGCCCGAAATTATTCTATTATTATACGATGTCCTATTCATACAATTCTTACAACACATACAATCCAGTCTTCGGGGCAGAAAACCACGTGTACAGCTCAACCAATGAAATGCCACGTAACCATTTCACAGATATCCAATCAGATGGGAGAGACTACATCACTTCCGGAGACAGTATCAGCAGTAAGCTATCTGTAAAGCAGTTCAATTCCTTATTCTGTTAAACCTTATGATTCTGAATGTAGCCAACCACTGTGCCTACAATGTGACACAAATCTACCTGTGTGGAAAATATATAAAGTTAAATTAACTCTGATTCTGAATATTGCCAAGTACAGTGTATGATGCTATCACATCTGCCTGTATAGTATAAACATTTTGATCAGCGCCAGAGGCATTTGCAGTGTTAAATTGTTAAATTGAGCCTACAATCAATCAAACATAACTACAATGCTGAAGAGATCTGCACATGACAGAGGCATTGCAAGAAAGGGCAACAGTCTTAGCATAGAATAAGATGACCATTGTTAAACCAGATGACCCAATTTCAACCCCCCCATGTCGAGAAGTCGCCTACCGAAGCGTCTTTGAGCAAGGCACTACATCCCTACTACTTCCAGGGGGGTGTATTCTGTCACTGACTTCGCGCTCTTGCCCCCTTTGGAGGTGGCAAATCGCAGTGCAATTTCTGTCATATATAAGGTATATATCGATAAGGTATCACATGGTTGAGCTACACATACAGCTGTCTGCATAAATTGCTGTTCTGGGAACGGTCATTGTCATATTGCCAGGACGACGTTGCCCGTCCGCCCCAAGGGATACACTTTACTCGCGACTCCCCCTAGCGTGTTTGAGTGGAACGTCTACCGTTCTCTCCATTCCGACCCCGCCCCCCCAGGTTTGTCCCGCCCATATCCAGCAGGCGGGCGTAGTTTGCAACGCAGGCTGGTGCGAGTGGGCGGAGTTTTTGCCTCCGGCTGGGCGCACCTCACGCACGAAACCCCGGTTCGCCGGACAAGGGTGAGACAAAATCAATCGCACTTAAGCACCATCCATGGGTTTTAAGCACCATCATTTGTTTCCATGCCTCGTGCCTCGGTCCATGACCTGTCAATCAAGTCCAATATGAACGACTTCGTAATGCACCAAAGCAGCTGAAGGGACGAGAATAGCACAAGAAAAGACCGCAGGTAATATACCCACTTCTTACTGAAACTGCAATGTCGCCAAGGGCATCGTTGAACTATCCGAAATGGTGCATCTCATCTGACCCAGTGTCATAGCATAGCGGCCTGTCCACCGAGGACTGGATGCTGAGAGCAGGTTCAGTGTTAGCTAATGTTAGGTTAGCATTATTAGCATGCTAGTTAGCTACCAAGCTAATGTTAACATTACACGGTTACTGGCTATTCGGGGCAATTGATGCTGTGTCAGTGTGTGCTGGTGCCTCTTCACAAGCATCTAACGTTAACGCGGAGGAGTGTCTGATATCATAACCGATTAACGTTAACATTTCGAGACTGTGCGGTCATTATCGCTTTCTGATGTTTTTTTGGTATATATCTATAATTGTGTATAAACATGTATGGTCCTAATCTCGATTATGCAAAAGAGCTAGCTAGCTAATGTTGATCTTATTTAGCAGCTGTTTAATTGCAAATGTTGACATCGAGCCTGTTATTATAACGTAACTGGTTAACCAGTTCGAGATTTAAATGTAATGGTGTTAACGTTCATGTCCATCTCCAACATAAACTAATGGTGTTTACATACTCATCTCAGTCTTGCGAAATTAGGCAGGCGACCAAGAGAGAGCAAGCCAACGTTTGATAACCTCACTGAGACATATCACCACAATGTATTAATGCATACCAATAACATAAGAGCTTTGGTGACTTTATGATCAATCATCAAAGCCATTTATAATGTCAACATTTAAAATTAGATGACTCT
Organism: Polymixia japonica; assembly: GCA_900302305.1. NCBI lineage: Eukaryota > Metazoa > Chordata > Actinopteri > Polymixiiformes > Polymixiidae > Polymixia > Polymixia japonica. The sequence goes on from OMKK01023292.1 coordinate 24,249, forward strand.
TTTGAAAACGACATAGTCAAATTGACATTTAGCTAGTGTTTACAAAGCACATCTAAGGTAATTTATCTTGCAGGTTGGCTGCGTTTGCAGCCTAGAGAGGAGAGGGAAAGATGCCTTCTCCATCTTTCACCCTCGATGCTCAGCTAAGATTTCATGACAAATGGCTGAAGATAGACTTACAGGTAAGTTGACTGGCATATTGGTGGCTTTGTATTAAAATTGACACTTTGAATTTGCTAGAATCAATGCGACATCACAATATTTAATTTGCTCAACAGCATTAATTGTTTATGTTGGCATCAGCATTCCTTCAGAATCATATAAAATAGTGTGTAAAGGCGTGTTTCTTAATGTTCAATGGTGATTGGAATTCATGTTTGCTCATCAGCAGTAACCCTAACTGTATGTGAGTATGCAAAATAACTCAATTGTTTGCTTTCAGACTCTTGACCTAGTATTGCACAAGGATTCAGATGCTTGGTGCCATTTTTAGAATGTTGTCTGTCATCGTGTCTTGTTATGCTAGGGATGGACTTATAAAAACCTACCACAATATCTCACTAGATTAGCCCACCATCCCAAAATAAATCATGCCATGCTGTCAGAAGGTTGTGCACTATACATAGTGAGGCAAGAATGGACACATTAAGTGACCCAGATCAGCAGGAATCCTTGCAGATTGGCCAGCCTCAACAAACGCAATTCTGTTATCACATGTCAAAAACAAATGACAAGGAGATGAACAATAATCATATAGAACCTTGTGATTATTAAATCCACATCTGATCACTTGCATTTCTGCAAACACCAACTTGCTCAACAGCGTTGTATTTCTTAGAGCACTTACAATTGGAATGTTTGTATATCTGTGTTTGTAAATCTTTACAAACAAGTCAAAGGATGGATATGATTGAGTTAAAAAGATCAAGGGGCATTAGATTGCGTCTGTAACCCTCTCATAGTACAAAATGATCCATGTCGGCAGTGTTCTGTTTTAACCTCCTCGAAATTTGTACAGACTGGCTTGGATTTACCCCAATCTTGAAAATAGGTTGGGATGACTAAATGAGAGCTAAATTTGGGGTAGGAGTGTGTCATATGTCCCCAGTATTAGACCTCTCCCTCATCCTGATGTCAACACAGTGTAGGTGTTGTATGTCTGGTCTGGTGACATGTTTGAGTTAGCATATTATTGACATTTGAAACGTAGATCCTTGAAAGCAAGACTTGGCTTTCCACTTGTGAGTATTTCTTCTTGAAGCCATGTTGTGGATGAATGTGTATCACTGAGCTGGTGGTATGTATGTATGTATGTATGTATGTATGTATTTATTTAGATGATTCTTTGAACCAAGTTGAAGTGTGTAAAAGTGGTCTTGATCTTAAGCAGGACAAAAGAAAGAACTCAGCTGATTTTGTAATTGTAAAGTATTTCTTTTTCAAACTAAATGAACATTAACAGTAGGCCACAGCTAAATGATATGAATCACCTAATTGAATTGAAAACTAAAGCGATAGATTGCCTTTACTGTATAGAATAAAATAGACAAATTCAAACACTGCAAAGAATCTTAATGGTATGTGGGTTAAAACCTGATGTGGGAGAAAAATGTTCTTAAAACATTGCATTGCATACAAATTAGACGTATTGAAACGATTATTGACAAAATGTGCCAGTTGTCAAGGAGGCGGATAAATACTTATGGAAGCGACCATAGAGCATTGTAGCACAGTCACTGGAGTTATGGGGGCAATATCCCAGTTGTGGGGGAGCTCCACTGTTAATTGAATGTGAAGGAAACACCGTAACCTTGCTGTATGCTTACAAACAAAGCAAGCAAACAAATAAACAAACAAACAAAGGTGTGGATATTCATTCTGAAGTTGAAAATCTAAGTGTAGTTTGTGTTGATTTTTATTCTTACACTTATTATTATTATTATTTTTTTTATCTCTTGGCAGCGGGCTTTCTCTCCAGAGGGACTGAGTGAGATGTGGAATGAAATGGTAAAGGATGAGGAGATAACATTCAACGGAGAAGAATCAGCCCACACAGGTATGACACTGAGATTATTTACCCCCCACGCGCACACACACACCTTTCATATCACACGGTCACCATTTTGTTTACTGTAACACCATCAATGTTGAATAAATACTTGTGAGCCAGGAACAGAGATGGACGTGTCCCATTCAATGGATGAATGAAAGAATGGAGACGTAAGGAAAAAAAGTGTAAAGATTGATATTGAAATGTATTCGGACTCCTAGAAGATTGCACTGATTGCTTCGGATCCCAGAAGAAAGATGAGTCCAACGATAAAGAGAAGAAGGAGGAGGAGGAGGCTTCCACATCTGTCCATCACTCCATCATCGAGACCTGGGACTGGGGGCGGCAGCCAGGTGAGCGGGCCGCCTGGGCACCTTTTTTAAGAGATGCGACTGCTGAAAATGGAGAGCAACAAAATAATAGAGGCCGAAATAAAATCGGCCCATTCTCTATTCGTGGCCTTTATTATTTCACGCCCTGCTGTATGCAGGGAAGAGATTAGCGCCAGTTCTGCCTGCGAGCGAATTCACCGCGTCAAATTGCGTCTTAGATACTGAGATAGGGACCGTTTCAACACACGGCTAACCTCTGTATCTATCCAGTTTGTGTCAGCCCCTGCTGATGTTGACTTGTCTTGCTGGCACGTGAGGTGTGGAGAAACTGAAATGAGTACTCTCAGTCTGCGGGCCAGAGCGGTTATTTTTACCCCTACTGGAGTCCAGTTGTAATCTAGGTAGCCCCTATAATGTGGTCCAGTGCTGGGGAGTCTCCCTGACGCGGGCTGTGTTTACTGGGCTGGGCGGGACTGTTATGGTGGTAGGAGATAAGCACATGCAGTGAAGTGGGTTAGAGGCCTGTTGGAGTAAGGTGGTGACCCATACCATCTGCAGGCTTGACTGCTCCTCAGCTGCTGCGGAAGTTCTTTCATTGTCTGAGCCAGGAAGTCACACAGGATAATTGTGATGAGATATGTATTTTAACTGCTCTTGCTGGTCCGATTCTACCAGAGTAGTACAGTGAGCGTAATCGGACGCTTGCATGAGCGCTCTGTCGTTAATAATGCTTAACATTCAAACATCATAGCATACTTCCTACTTTCCTGTTGGGTGGTCAGATTATTCAGAATGCGGTCATCTCAGGATCCTTCAACCAGAGACCTGTAGGGATGGGAGACGATAGCCTTTTGAAGAGGAGATAATATACCCCGTGAACTTGTCAGTGTTCAAGCTTTAGTTTTTTTTGTTTTTTTTTAGCCATGGGTGATATATAATGAATAGCAGCGGTCTTTGTCTGGCAGAAATACATATCTGTCCCGACAGCCAAGGGCAGCTGACTGTAGAGTGTGACTCTCAGAACTTCAGGCCAGTCTGGTTATATAAAGCTTAAGTGGATCTCAGATCTGCTATTTTGGCCCGTCTTACCTTCCCTGCAGCACTATAACATAGGGACATAAGGAAGCATTTTCTCTTGTGCCTGATAAGGTCAGCATAATGGATCAGCAGTAATGAAGGACAGTGATGTTGGGAAAGAAAGGTTGTTCATGGCACAATCACTGGGCTAGGGCTAAGTAATAAGCGAATGAAATTTGACCTATTCTTGTAAAGCCACTCCGCTACTGTGGCCCTGAAAAGCTGTGGTGGACATAATGTAATAGTACATTTCTGAAAATGTTGTATAGACCAACGTCCTCTAAGTATTTTGGGTATATTAGTTTATACAACTATTATTAATATATTCGTTTATATTATTGTTTTAGTATTATAATCTAGAATTACCATCCATGAAAGGTATGAATGGTTCTATCAAATTAATTTTAAATTGGAACCCAGAAACAAAAGTTAAAGCTCAGTTTGTGATGGGTTGCTCTGATTTAAAAACAAAACAAAACAAAAACGAAGGAAGTCAGTGTTGTAAGTTTGTCCACCCCTAGGAGGTAGCAAATTAGAATAAAATGATAAAATACAATATTGGAGTCAATTTCTACTCCAAATGAAACTAAACAATTGTTAAGACAGTTGCGAAGTCGTGCTTCTACATCTTAGAAGATCTCAAATATTAACTGGTGCAATTTAGTCTTTAATCACCTGGAAATTGTGATCTGTCTTGACTAATGTAACTTCCTGTACAACTGTCTTAGCCAGTGGAGTACCTTCAGATTGCAGTTGTTCAAAATGTTGTGGCCAGACTCCTGACAGGAACTAAGAAGAGAAAGCCCATTACTCTCAATTTAGCTTAACTTTATTGGCTGCCAATGCAGTTTAGGTTTGATTTGATTTGATTTTTTTTATTTTATCGATCACATTCTGAGGACTGTTTTGGACTAGTGCCTCCAACAGAGCATTGCCTGAAGAGCCCAAGCGTACCATGAAATCTTCAGGCAATGCTCTTTTGGTTCCACAATCAAGGATGAACACCAACAGTGACTGAATTTCCCCCATCAGGGCCCTTAGGCTCTTAATTGACCTGCCCAACAAAATTATTCTTGCAAACTTGGTGTCCTACTTTCTGACTACCAAGCTGAGTAGTTTTCTTGATATTGTTAATATAGGCCATGTGTCTATGAGAAAACATTTGTCTGGTCCTATTTTACAGAGTTGTTGTCAGTCAATCTTTTATAAGTTTTGCTTGATTTATACAAAATCAACAATTAACTGCAAATGTTGTCACTAGTGGCAATTCTGATAATTTAGTAAGGAGAAATGAACAAGGTGCTAGACATGTTGCATTGTAAATTGATGATGTAGGACAGCAATGGCTTTTTGCTTATATCAAGTGCATTTAAAATGCCTAGACCTAATTTAATTTTCTTGCTTACATGAGGAGTCACCACAACCAAAAAAAGTCAGACTTTCTCAGTGTGTTAGTGTATTTTAATATTTTGTTTAAAAAAAAAAAAAAAAAAATCTAAATCATATTTACTGTTTCATAAAACAGTGAAGTTTAGGAGTGTTGAAAATGTAGAAATTGGAAAGGAGGAGATTAGCTTTCACAATAACCTTGCACTTTGTAGTTTAGAAAATATATATTTTATTTTTATTTTTTGTACACACTGGAATCATAATTGGGGACAATGATCCCAGCCATGTGTAGGCTAACGTGTTTGTGTGTGTGTGCGCGTGTGTAGATGAAAATGAGTTGAAGGACTGTCTGATGGTCCTGGTTGACGACCAGCAGAAACTCTCGGCTCAGATGGCTAAAAGCACCCTGTCTGCCCAACGCCTGCGCCAGCGCCTGGTCATCCTGGAGCGCTACCTCATCTCCCTCAGCCACAGCATGATGGAGGAGAAGTACAAGGTCCGCTGGAAGAGCCCCACCAGCCCGCCACAGCCTACCGCCGACAATAAGAGGTACAATAACGCCGCTGCCACGTGGGAGACTGTGAAATATCAAAATCACAAAATTACACACAAATTTACTGTTACTACAAATATGAAAACATTACAAGGTCCAGAGTCACCATGTTTTGTAGATATGTGATGTGGTCTGCTCGTAATGTCAGTGGAGTTTGTATGCAGTCTGGGTTGACGACGTGTTTACCTTTGTGATTCCAGCCCTCGTCCAACCAGTAAAGGTGTGGAAGGCTTGGCCAGAGTAGGCTCCAGGGCAGCCCTCTCTTTTGCCTTTGCTTTCCTGCGCAGAGCCTGGAGGTCAGGTAAGCATATCCCACAACGCTATCAGTGAGGAGGTTTGACATTGG
>OMKK01023299.1:1533-13561 GCA_900302305.1 Polymixia japonica
ACACACACACACACACACACACACACACACACACACAGATGGTTATTTATAGACAAACAAAGCCCTTTACCCCACTAAGCGTTGGCTTCCGAAATCTCTTAAGATGGATTGTCCAATAGGTTGTTTTAATGTTGTGTGGTGTTGTTTTAAAGTCGTGCAATATGTTGTTTTAAAGTTACATTTAGAGTTAATGTAAAATACATGCATTCCTACATGGTAACACTTAAGGCACAAATCACAGTTCCATAGAAGGGACTTTGATATGAAATTGATTTAAGTGTTGTTAATAACATACCGCTCATAATGTGCCATTATAATAAATTATTAGGTTATTAGAGTTCGTAATGAGGACTAATAAACTATAATAATACATTAGAACTCATTATACATGCAACCTTAAGTAGACACGAGCAAAAGACACACACACACACACACGCACCTCGTCAGAAACACTGTACCAGCCGTAGTTGAACGGGCTCGGCCTGTCTTCCGGCGACAGAGCCACGACCACCAGGTTGTAACAGGCTCTGGAGGTGAAGAGGAGAATGACCATGGCCCCTATGGCTGTGGCCTGGCGTACCGACGTGCCCTGGAGAGACACAAAGGGAGGAGAGGGGGAGGAGAGGAGGGAGGAGAGGAGGGAGGAAGGAAGATACCGAGTGACGGTTGCTATGGTTATTTCTCCTCTTTCAAGTGTTTTATTTGAGCACTTATGATCCAATTACAAATTAATATTTTATACAGGCCCGAAGTGAAAGTAACGGTGATGTAATGAAATCAATAAAAATGACATCACGTCACATTTCACGGTGATAAGATGTCGACTTTATTGTGGAAAACAAAAGTCGAGGAGGGAAGGAGAGACATTAACTCCTTGGTACCGACGTCCAAAATTTGTGGTATTTTAGGGAGAAAAAACTGCTAAAACTGTCTGTATTTTATCCTACTACAAGCAGGGCTTTACCAATCAGATTTCTTTATGCAAATTCTCAGTTGCTAACCCCGCTAATCTGAAAGCTCAACGCGATAAAAACCAAGTGCAGCGAATCGTTAGAAAAAGAGTTTGAATGCCACTGCGTTGAAGTGTACGACCGTACCTTCGAGATAAACGTTAGCAGATGATGGATCCTTAATCTCGGAGCAGCCTTAACCGATTGTTTAGGGAAGCAAGGTTGTGAGCTGGGGCCTCATTTATGCGTTTGCACTTTAACGTCTTTCATACATAGAAAATCACGTCCGAGTAGTTATTCAAAAATTGCACTTGATGTGGAGTCTTAAGTGAAAAGGGTTGTACGGCTGGGTCAGGATTTGACCTGATGTACCTGCTGGTAATGTCAACTCAATGCCAGCTTCAGTGAGTTACTTTAAATGAGCACGGTCCATTTCATAAATGATACTTATGTCCATTTCAAAAACGTGCATACGAGCAAGTTAAAGGTTAAGATTGATCCACTTGGTCATAGTTTGAATCCCCGGACCAAGTGGGAAAATCAGGACAGGGAAGGTGAAGGAGGCATTGTCCCGTGTCTACAGCCACCGCGGACGTGCCCTTGAGCAGGTGTTTAATCCTCAGCTGTTGCAGTGGAGACACCGAGGTTGTACCGGCCAGCTTAACTGTCTTAGCGCGTCTATGAATATAATAACCCATGTTACACCTAGACTAGCGGCCCGGGAAATATGCCAACCCACCAACCGTGGAGACGGGTCCACCCGGGTAGGGAGACACAACAAAGTGATTTTGGTCAAGATGAGGGCTGAAACCTGGGACAAACTCCACTCTAATAAATAATAAATAATGAAGTTCAGCACTTATTCCGCGTCACAGGGCACTTGTTTGTTTTTCCAGCACAGGAGTGCAATCGACAAGGGTGGTGTTAACGATGTTGAGACATTGCTGCGACAACGTGTGTGTGTGTGTGTGTGTGTGTGTGTGTGTGTGTGTGTGTGTCGGGGTTGGGAATTGCTATACCCTAGTTCAACATAGATTGCGGATGTCCCGAGGTCTTAAGCAATTTAAGACCCATTAAAACCAGTAAAGCTAAATAAGGATGTTTGACCTCCTCAGTGGCAATAATAAGTTGATAAACACCTTGGACCTTAACACAAGTGTGTGAGGTTGCGTTGAGTGAGGATTTGACCTGATGTACGGACATTATGCTGAATGACAGAGAAATGTAAACAGACTATATTTATATAATATTCATATAAAATAATAATAATAACATAATAGTTTTATATAATACTGTCGTAATAGTGAATTCAACAGACTGTTCCACATCAGCTGCAGCCATCTTGGTTGTTTACGAGAATGCCTCAACGGTGCTCCTCGACACAGTCATCGTATCAAACCCGCCCCATATTAGATAAAAGGTTGTGATTGGCCCAACCCAGGCCAGGTTGGCTGTAAATCTGTCATCTGCCAGAGCAAATAAAACACGAACTCGCAGATTTGTCTGGTTCCCAGGATCGGATAGCTTATCAATTGAACCTATATTTGAAAAACGTCAGCAACCGAGTGAACAATTTTCCCCCCAAGACTGGGAAAAGACAAGTGAAGATTTAATTTTTAGAATCCCTTGTGAAACCTGTATTGTAAAACCTAAGCACTTAAAATATTTACAGGCCACTCAACAGCTCAGAGAATGCTTAGTGAAGCCAAAGGAACAACTCATACCGTTGGCATGGAAAGGTTTGCTGACTCTGAAATCATATTGGATTCCATTAAAGGCGCTATCTGTACTATGTTAATATCAAATAATAACTCAAATTACCGCATTGTATTGTAAGATATAGTATAATTGTGATGGTCTGAAAGGTTCCCCTGTGCCTCAGTGGTGCTGTTTACCTCTACTTTCTCCTTTATTGTTTTGCTTTGACAGCCCGCCAACCAGCTTCCCCCCCTCAGCCTGCACAAGCCACGCTTGTTTTGGTTTGTATTTCACCTAGCAAACACTAGAGGTCAGTCATTTAATATCTTAATTATCTCAATATCTCACAGATAGCACCTTTTAAAATGGACGACCAAACAGACAGACCGTTGTTTGAGGAAAGGAGGACGGGTGAGAGAGCGGTTATGTCTTAAGGGTTTTCAACTGGGACCCTCCCATCAGAGATATTCTATATTATATTACATTAGGCCTACAACACCCCCCAGAAGGCTCAACATTTACCCAGAACCACCCGCCCCTGCACCTGCCAAAACTCATATAACTATACGCATCTGCACTACCCTGTATCCACACTTAGTTTTATACCTAGTTCATAACATTACTTTCTATAGCTTCTAACAACAGGCTAATGGGACAGCTGGCCGCTCTGGCTTTGCATAGCCTGCCAAGCAGTTGTACCAACAGTCGTTGGCCAAAGGAACAGCTGACCTTGTTGCCTGAAAATACCCCGCTCAGCAGTTCAGAAACCAAACTGTATCGGTAAACAAAAAGCTTAATTATGTAAAGCTTAATCTTACCAAGAGCTGAAAATGTTGTACGACTACCTACTTTCCATCGCTGAAGACAAAATCACTTGACTTGTTTCAAGCAAATGAGGAATGTATTTTTAGTTGGGTTGCCTGGTTCCTTTGTTACCTTGGACTCCAGGTAAACGTTGGCTGAAGACATCTTGGCGATCTTGAATATGCAGACGGCCAGGGAGATGGCACACAGCACAAACAGGCTGTCGTTGATGAGGACCCTGGCTAACACTGCATGTCTGATACCCCCTTCACTGTGGATATTGATAGAAGGATAGACAGGCAGACAAAGGATAGATAAGAAATAGATCTATAGCTGGAGGCAGACATGTCAGTTGGTTTCGGTGACTGGTTAAATCTCCGAGTGATTAAACAGAACGTGACGAGTATGAGATCAAATGAAATGAAATTAAGATCAAGGAATGATGATGGGCAACACCATTTATTTTTCAAGCTCAGTGTTCAGGTAAATTAAGTACAGTTATTTATTCATTTACCTTACTGGTTCAGAGCGCTCCAGAGCTCCTTGCACTAGTAGTGCGCAGGTTAAGTTCACCACCAGGAATAATATACTTAGACACAGGAAGGCCAAACGCAGAGGAACCCTGGAGAGAGAGAGAGAGAGAGAGGGCGAGAGAGAGAGAAGTGACAGAGGGGTGGGGAGATGAGAGAAAGACACAGACAAGGGTAGGGGGGAGAGAAGAGAGATTAGAAAAGAGACAGACATATAGAGAGATATAGATAGGTGAGAGAGAGAGAGAGGAAGAGAGGGTCAATAAATCAGAGTTTATTGATTTAATTTCTCACAATCATCTCTTGACGAACCAAAATCAAGCCAGGTTCGGAGCACCTGTCAAGTGTGTTTGTGCTTAAAGCCCGCCTCCAGTATTTTTAGCGTTTTCGAGCAGTTTATTATTGTCCTTGAGCTTTGCGGCAAATGTCTCAGGCTTGTACTTGGCAAAAAGTGACATAACACTATCCAGTGTTGTTTAAAGCAGCTACAGACAAGATTGTGAGACGTTGATTTTGGCGACTTCTTGAGTTTCCTAGTGGTATTTTTTTTAATTTTACATCACTGTTGCTAAGACAACCGAGCTGCTCGGGGTTCGTTTTTTTCCAATGCCCAGCAACAACACGCGTGCATTTGTTTACAAAGCTCAGTGAAAAAAAAGAAGCAAGACTGTTGAAAGAAGAGGACTAAACTCGCTCACAGAAGTGGCTCTTCGTGTTTTGGTTGACACACTTCCTGCGTGCCATATGTCGGTCCTGGCACACAAAATTACTTACAAATTTTGCACATAGCTTTAGCACTGGTTGAAATGGTGTTGCTAGTCCACGACATTCTGATTGTTAACCACATCCCCAACTTCTGTTTGGAGAGGAAGGAGAAGTGTAACAGGAAATAGAATTGCCTGGAGGATGGCTTCAAGTATGTGCGTGTTTGTATGAGAGTGTGTGAGAGAGAGAGAGAGAGAGAACAGAGAAAGTGAAACTGAGGGAAAGGGTGGGCGTGCGGAAGGGAGTGGGTAAAAGTTTGTTTATTAAAGTAAAACTGAAAATATAATACATTTCTGATTTTTTTTTTTTTTTTTAATTACCAGACACCCACAAAGTGTAGAAAAGAGCTCTACACCAGTTCTTAAATGACCAAAAACATGTCATGCCACCATGTCTGGTTGAAAACAATGGCATTATTTACCGTAAAGAACAACAACCTAATGTTTCAGGTAATGTAAACAAGAAAATATTTACTAAGTGCCTAAAACTGTAAGATGAGATAGAACTTTAATCCCCTGGGGGGGAAATTACATTGTCGCAGCAGCAGAGAGTGATCACACATACAAAGTAGAGTGTAGAAGATAAAAGCAGCTAACTGAATAAAAATAAAAGTACAACTTAGTAAGAATAATGAAATGTGTTGGGATTATTACAGCAAATAAACAAAGGATATGTGAGTCATACATTATCAGTCCAACGTGGGAGAACCAGAATCTAAAATGTGCAATATGCATCATTGCTACCAGTGCTAGGAACTGTGAAATATATAATTAAAACATAATGAACACAGGCCAAGTGGTGTGAAATTTACAGATATAGCATATGACTCACAGGCAACTATAGTACATGTATATGTGGATTTACCCGTTTTGTAGACGGTATGGAAAATGAACAACCAAAGACAGACTTACTTGTATTTGGTGAGTTCTGGGGAATACTTGGCTTTGGCCTTAAACATCACCTAGACATAGAGACAGGAAGAGAGAGAGCCACGGGGAGAGAGAGACATGGAGAGATGAACAAGCAGAAAGAAAAAGAGAAACAAGATGATTGTGCTCTTGATAAAGTTGAAAAGTTCGACATTGATACAGCGCTTTGTCAATGGTCAGACTGATGTCTGAATATAAAAGGAACAACTAGGTTTTTGTCCGAGGAGCTTAGGCTAGCAGAATCAGTAATGTCATTTCTTAAAACATATTTTTATAGACTTGCTTTTACGCGATGTCTTTTATCCTATTGTTTTATTATACTTTTTATTTTATCTGATTTCTTTTAATTTATATTTGCCCTTACTTGACATAAAGTCTGGTTTTAAAAGTGATATACAAATAAAGTTTATTATTATTAAAGAGGCTGAACGGGATCTTGGAGAATGTCAATATTTCTTAATATTGCATAATACACATCTCATGAAATAAGATGCACACAAGTAGTAACTCCAGTGAAGTCTGTGTGGGATTATATGAACATTTCATATTAATACTGATTTTAAGGCTCAATGAAATTGGCAGTTTCAAAATGTAAGCTACTTAAAATGAGAAATTGAGGAAATCAATTGAACATCGTCTTATTCTGTTTAAAAAAGTGGGTGGCATGGAAAGATATTATAGGAAATAATTAACTGTATCATACACGATTATATAAATAAATGTGAACAAGAAAGAGCAAGAACACAGAGAGAGAGAGAGAGAGAATTCTTTCGGTGAGCTCAAGTTCACTGTGTGTTCACTGTCAAGTTCAAGAGTGTGAACTTATGATCTCTGTTACACACACACACACACACACACACGTGAAACAGAAAAAAAACAAGCAGGTCAAGATTCCACTACCTATCACATGATGTTGTGTGCGTATATATTTATGTGTGTGCATGTGTGTGTGTAACTGTGCAGGCCTAACTGACCCTCAGTAAAGGGTTGTACTACTTTTCAAAAAACGTGTTAACAGAAACATATGATACAGCAAGCTGTGTTAAAAATAGCTCAGGATGTGTGAAATACTAAACTATACTCAGTGAAATGTTCAAAAATAAGACATCCTTTTTAAAAGTTTTGTAAAGTCGGGACATTGAGCGGTATGCTCAGGTGAGCAAGCAGAAGGCGGGGGTCGCACACTGTTTTTCATCTAAATTGTAGCGACTTTCTAACCTATATAAGCCACCGTGGGGCCGATAACGGTGGTGCAGCTGTGTTCTAATCAATAAACCAACGACGAACAAATACGATGAGCCTGCGTTATTGTCAACGCGCGCAGCGACAGCAGCGGCTTTGAATTCTGGGGGAGTCTCACCACGGCAGGCATGACACGCATCCTACATCCCGCGGTAGGCCGCGGAGCTACGTCCACTTCTCCTACGAACAGGGAAGAGATGTAAATTGTGAACGTCAAACTTCTCGGGCTTCTCAGGCGTCAAGGTGCCACTCTCTCCAGGTTTGTCGGCCCGCCCGATCCGCTGCCGTCGAAGGGTTTGGACCGTCCGATTATCGCGTCAACGCCTCTTCCTGCGCCGCCTGTAGCGTGGCTTTTGCTAGAAGCCTGAGCGGTACTAAAAATACAAGCGGATCATAGACTGAGCTAAAAAAAACAAAACGGGTATGGGGTCCCACTTGTCCGCCATCTTGAACTCTCGCACACGGCGAAAGGCTAAGAGGTCTTTCTATTGACAGCTTGTCTCTGCCCAGATCTAATTCACTCATGTTATTTAACCTGTGTCCTTCTGGAACGGTCAGTTGTATTCCATGACTGTTGTTTATGCCATTCTAAGAATAAAACCTCCTTTCTGAAAAAGCTATGAGATTCCTGACAGTTATGAGATTCCATTGGCCGGCCTTCTCCTCAGAGGCCAAGTTCTACATACAAGCATTTGTTTGTAACCGTCACCAGAGCCTTTCAAGAGTAGACTGTGTAACGAGATGCATGGCATTTCAGTGTAGTGGGCCTATGAGTGATGCGAGCGCTCACTTTACTTCGGTATTGATATTAGTGCTGTACTTTTAACAACCAAAGGACCGACATGCAACTTATTCTCATGGCGAACATTTCATTTAGAACTCAATGGACTCAGTGTCTTCAATGCTGCTGGATATTGGCTTGTTGATTAGAACATCCAGAACAGCAACAACCTTGTTAGCAAACTCTCGGTGGCATATTTAGTTTAGAAATCGTTACATCCGTGTATCTGTGGTATTATACAATGTGTGTCGTACCCCCAAAGGTGATTAAACTTGCTCAACAACGTAAACATTCAGCTTAACTTGACACACACACACACACAGTTGTGTGTAATAATGTAGACCAGCGGGTGGCAATTTATAACCTAGCTATGAAGCAAACAGTCGAAAGCACACTGCCTGTTTGTACAGTATATGCATGTTTATTTGTGTGTGTGTGTGATGTGTGTGTTCACTGAATATGCAGGTTAAAACACAGTCCTAATGTGATTTGTGCTTTTCAGCAAATGTAACCATTTAATATTACCATTTTCCATAATGTTTTTACACCCTTCATCAACGTTTACTTGAAGACGTGTAAAACAATCTCTGGACGGTGAAAGGGTGAGAGACACAGAGACAGAGTTAAAAAAAAAAAAAAAAGTGAATCACATGACAGGACTCATGCCTGACTCATCAGAAACACACACACACACACACACAGATTTCCATGATGGTGTGTCATATGGCAGAGTCTGTCACAGTGGCATGATTGAGCAGCGCCCTATGGTTTCAGTCAATTCAATGCCGACATCCTGTTTATTACTTTTTTTAAGTTTTCACGCAGAACCTTTGTCCCCCGCGTGGTGACAAGTGTCTGGAGAAACAAATTAACTGACAGAAAAATTCCAAATGTCACGACATTCTGCTGAAAATTGGATTTCCTGTTTCCTACGTGTGCGCGATCTAGTGTTCGAGGCGGCTCGGCTCTACTCCAGAGACGTGTCTCCCGCTCAGCCGGCTGCGCTGGGTCCACTGGGTTTACCCAAAGACGACTAACGTCCGCCCGTGCCGGGTCCCCTTCCTACGACTACGGTCGAGGTGCGACCCTCCTGCCTGAGAACGATGACGTGCAGCTCCCCGTCCATGTTTCTCTTTTCTGTGAACCCCGCTGCCTTCCTCTCTATGACTTAAGGCAAGGGTTCCCGAGTAACGCTCTTTTCTGTGCTTCCCTGTCCAGTTTTCAATGCCAAATATTGATGCTCAGCTGTCTTTAAAGTGCCCGAATAAAGACAGCTGAGGCTGCTATTGCGGTTTTTAAAGTTGCTATTTATTTGTATGAATTTTGCTAAGGCCCGTTTCATGCCTGCCTGCCTTTTGCTAAGCTAGTCACTCCATGACGGCCCATCGACTCTATACGATCAAGAATTTACTTAACCTTTAGATAATTTGTGTGTTGTAGTCTCTCACCATGAGGTCCACTGTGAAAAGAGGTTTGTCTCCCAGGTAGAACTATTTCCTGTCCTATTTAATTCAGCAGCTAGAGTTTTTTTTATTGGGATAATCTGTTAGGTCACTGGATTCTCTGATAAACCTTACATTTCCTAAGTGTGCCTTTAATTCTACCTTAGCAAGGTGTGACACAAAGAATTGGATTGCTCCATGGTCCTGCTTCATGGCCATTGCTAAGGTGATTCTATGTTGTGTGTGTGTGTGTGTGCGTGTGTGTGTGTGTGTCCCTTACTGCTGTACATTGACCAGTAGTGCCAGCAATCTGTCAAATCAAACGCACCATTTCTCTCCTTACATATGCTTGTTTAACAGATGGATGTAAGTAGGGAACGATTCAAATCTGAGAGATGGGTTTCCTCATTTTGACTAATCGCAGGTCAGCTGATGAGCGTGCTGTTAGTTATCACGTGCCGCCACTGGCATCATTACCTGATGTCAAATCAGCCAATTTCATCCCTGTTGAGCAACCCCAAGAACCGTGTTGTAATCCAGAGTTCACCCTGTAGTCATTCAACACTCGGGATCCTCTTCCTCTAAGTCTATGTGGGCTATGGGCCTTTTTAATGGCAGTTATAATAGAATAGAATAGAATAGAATAGAATAGAAGATGAATTTCACAGCTGTAATCAATGTGGAAATTAAGAAGTTGCTATAGGTCTGCATGACACGGCTAATTGCTCAACCAAAAAACAGCACACCAAAACATTTTTCAGACCTCTGATGCTGAATTAAGTCTCAAATGCTATATTTAACTGTATTCAAGTTGTTCTAAGGACTAGATAATATGACTTAAGACATTTTAAGATTTTTTCAGTACCTACAGTCCATATAACTTTTAACCTTGCTCTGGGCCTCTGAACAGCTTCCTGCAGTTTTAAAGGAAGGTAACACCGCAAAGCAACATGTAATGTACTAGTTATTTTGGTTAGCATATGAATGCCAATTTTTCCGGTTGGAAATACCAACTCTGCCTGGATATTTTCGTTCTCCGAAGTGTGGATTTCAGGAGTTACCGTCTCAATATTTTGTCACAAATCCTAGAGTGGCAGTTTTGAAAACTATGATGGCTCTGTGTTGGCTCTGTTGTCTTCTGCTCAGTGTATCTAAACAGTTCTATGGTATCTAAACAATTTCAGGAAGTTGGCTAGTCAGTTTCTTCCCAAGAGGGTGCACAATCCAGGCTCTTATGGAATACATAGGCATGATTAAGCTTGTTCCTATAGGTTGTTGTGTGCTCTTTTTAGACAGCTCTTAACACGGGGATGGGGGGTTGAACTAGAGTAATTCTTACCACCTACAAAAAATCTCCATCAAAACAAGTAATGTAATCTAGTATTGAGTCTTAATTCTGTATTTTCCATTAAAACAAGTGAAAAAAATCTGCCAATGTAGTGAGATCATTTCACTCATTTCTAATGCTGTTTCACCTGTATCCACAATTTTATTTGAACAAGTGACAGTATCTTAAAACAAGGTAAATCACTCTACTTGTGTCAAGATATTGTTACTTGATTCAAGAAAAGTCTCGCCACAAGATGATTTGCAATGGAAATGAGTGAAATTATCAAACCCCGTTGGCAGATTTGTTCACTTAGTTTCAAGAAAAATACAATTTTAAACAATAGATTAAATTACTTGTTAAGATGGATATTATTGATATTATTGCAGAGTAAACCTCCTAGAGCCCAAAGTGTGTGTTATATTTGGGGTGGGCAGCTGTTATACAACAACTGTGATTGACCAACTGACCATGACACACACATACACACACATACAAGCATACACACTCTTACCAAAAGGCACTCACACGCTCTCTCTTTCACGCACACACGGGGTTTATGATAACATGTAGCTGACGGGGAAATTGGTACAATCTTGCCTCTTGAATAGGACACTGTTCACATCAATTGAGGCCTGGGCTTTATGGAACACAGGTCTAAGACAGGAGATGTTAAACCTGTTACAACCTGGGACCCAAACTGGGATGTAGTGGGCTTCCACGGCACAAACAGCTCAAAACAATTTAAGTAATTAAAAAAAAAACAGTTGCCACAAGTCCGTTCTGCCTCTATGACCAAAGACACATAAGATGACGTACACACACAGGAAAGGTTGGTTGCAGCTTAACTGTGGGGCAACATTGCCCATTAGAAGGGAAACGAGTAGAGACCTCCTGTGTTCCCCCAGGATTTATTTGTAGGAGGGGAACCGCAGTCACATGGCACGACACAACGCAACCTGTGTAACACGTTGCTCCCATTTCCCAGTGTTTTATCTTACCACTTTGAGTGCACAGTGTATAGTTTAATCTGAACTTTACAAACACGGAAGGCCTGGATTTAATGACAACAGCAACATCTTTCAGTCTACAGTAAATTGTCAGTTGAGAGCTACACAAACCTCAAGAACAAATATGACATATATACTGTATATATGTATATATTTTATATATATATTTTAATTTATTTATTTCTAGCTCATATCAGACAGTAGCAGAGCAATATGGTTGAAAGGAATCGGAATGCAGTTAGTTTTACAGTGGGATGCAGGTGACTCATTTTGGGTCTTGAGCCACGGTTAAAAACAATGGGGCTGCCTGAAGGCCAAGATACACAAAAGCTACGTTCTGACACAATAATGAAAGGCAAAATCGTTATCAGCAGGGATGGGACTAGCAACGGGGACGACTTCAGTGAACATAATATAGGGCTTTAAGGAACATAGTTATGACAACAAATTACTGCTGTTCATTGTTGTTGTGAGCTATTGCTAATATGTATCCTGGCCGATCTGATTTCTTAGACAGGCACAGCAGTAACCAATTATTCTACAAAGGCCC